>JAWWLR010003529.1:0-12035 GCA_035041075.1 Acraspis erinacei
AAAAATACAAGTTTATTAATGGGCTTCCTCCTCAAGCTGCACCGTATTCGAGGATGACCCAAAATGATCAACTTCATCACCATACACCAGAAAAAAGCAAAAAATTACCAAAACCAGAAAATATTGGGTGGTTAATAAGACACTTTAGCAAAGGGGATACCCCTGTATCTCTACCAAGTGATAACGCTCTTGGCATTTATGCTCCTCAGAAATACTCTACTCGTAGCGAAACGAGTGAACTAATGCACATGCCTTCAATGCGATCCAGAACCGCATCAAAAGCAAAAGGTGCGAGTATTTCAGATTTTTATTTATATTTATATTCCAGATTAAAATCTTGCAAATAGTTCAAATTCTTCCCAAAAATTCCCAAATATTTCTAAATACGGTCAAACTCAAATATAACGCTCGCGGATATATCACTTCCGAGATTTGAAGCAGCGCCGCAAGTAAGAGTAAAAGGAGCTGTGGAGAGTATGCGATCGTCGAACACACATGAACAAAAAAAAGCTATTTCATCCGCTGCGCAGCTCTATCGGGTTTCCCTCCACCTTCAGCTCCAAAACCGGCGCTATTTTCGAATTTGAATATATTCTCAAATATAAAAAAATATTGAAAAATATTTTCTCATATTTTAGGATGTTTCTAAGTGATAGGAAGATTTCAACGCGATTTTATGACTTTGCGACGTAATATACTTTATCAATCATCAGAAATAGTAATCTGTTCTAATCCGGCGTCATATTTAAAGTTAACCTTTTTTCTTTTGAAAATTAATCTTTTATGAAAATCCATGATCTTTGTTGAAAATTGAGCTATTGTATGAAAAAGTATTCGCCTTTTTTTCAATTAAAAAAATTTGTTAAAATCATCTTTCCGGTTGGTTTGATGGAAAACAGATCTTTTTTTGTTGCAAATTAGATTATTTGGTTGGAAGTATACTATTTTTCGCTAAAGATCGTCCAGAAACTTCATTAGGACTTTTTAGAAATTTTGTACCCCCACCCTAGATTAAAACTTTTGATTTGGTGATTAGCCCCCCACTCTCGGAAATAAAGCAGCCTTTAGGAAAAACTCGATTTTACATTCACACTGCTTTTTTGTGTTTATAGAGAATAAAACTGCCAATATAAATATTATTTATGACACCGTATGGTCAATTATAAACTTCAGTAATAAATTAAAATAAAAAATAAAAAAGGAATTTTCCAAGTATTGAAATATGCATCATTGCATTTAATGTGACAGTTAATCCGGGTATTATCTTAATTTTACAATAAAAAAGGTACATTTTTAACCAACAAATGAATATTTCAACATTCAATTCAGAAAAATAATTTTAAGTTATGCAGAAAGACGAATTTTCGAACAAATAGTTCATTTTTTTAAATAGATTATTTAAATTTCAAGATAAATGGACGAAGTTTTATACCAAACAGTGAAATTATCAAATGAAAATATGAAAATTTTATCCGGATAATTAATTGTATACCAAGAAAGACGATCTAAAATGGAAATTGGTAAATTTTCAATTGCCAAAGTAATTTTTCAACAAAAAAAGGAATTTTCAACAAATCAGTTCAATTTCTTACCAAAAAGATGAATTTTTAAATAAAATTTTGGATCCTCAACCAAAAAATAAATTTCTAAGAAAATAGTCTAACTTTAAAACCAACGCGTTAAATTTTTAACCAAAAAGATTTTTTAAAATAAAAACGTTAATTTTCTACTAAAAACGAATTTCTTACTAACTTCAAGAATTCTTAACTAAAAAGTTGGACTTTCAACAGCAAAAAAAGATTAATTTTTTAACAAAAAGATTAATTTACTAACAAAAAAGACGAAATTTCAATAATATTAAATAATTCAACAATATTCAATAATTTCAATAAATAAAAGTTTAAAATAACAAAAAAATTAAGTTTCAGACAAAAATATTAATCTAACTAAAAAAACAAATTCTTGAGAAAATTTAAGAATTCTGAACCAAGAAGCTGAATTTTCAATTAAAAAATAATAATTTTTAAACAAAAAGATAAATGTACTATAAAAAATAACAATTTTTTAACCAAATTCAAGAATTCTTAAACAAAAAGAAGATTTTTTAACTAAGAAATATGAATTTTTTCACAAAAATAATAAATTACTATCAAAAATGAAGTTTTTTAAATAAAATTCAAGAATTATAAACCAAAAAGTTGAATTTTTAAACAAAAAGATCAATATCTACCGAAAAATGAAGTTCTAACCAGATTCATGAATTTTCAACCAAAAAGTTGAAATACAAACTAAAACAATGAATTTTTTAACAAAGAGATTAATTTACCACCAAACAGGACAAATTTTCAATAAAATTAAAGAAATCTTAACCAACAAGTGAAAGTTTCAACACACAGAGCCGAATTTTTAACAAAATATTGGTTTCCTACCAAAAGATCGAATTCTTAACAAAATTGAATGTTTCTGGACCAAAAATGTTGAATTTGAAATTAAAAAAAAATAATTTTTAAACACAAATATTAATATACTACCAAACAAGACCGAATTTTTAATGAAATTCAAAAATTCTCAACAAAAAAGTTGAATCTTAAACTAAAAAGATTAATTTTATACCAAAAAAATTTATCACCTGAAAACCTACTCAAAACGTTACTATATGTGACCGTCCGCGAGAAAAGGGACCTAATGCGTCAAAGCTGAATTTTATAGGACGGGCGATCAAAACAGAGTTTGCAAGCGACCACTTGAGTAGTGGGGGTGCTTCTACGAAAATTACCCCCTCCACTAACCACTCCAACTTTAGGCGCCTTATCCGTGAGCTCCGCTGCTATCGGTCCACTTCGACTATACCAAGTAGCAGTGAGTGGTGGGGATGTTTTTCGCAGGCCTCTCGTTTCGTCTCCGCGTACGAGTATTATCCCTATGGTTTTATCTTAATCATAAGGAAAGTAATGAACCTAAACATATTCTGATTATTTGAAATGAACGAGTTACTCAGAAACTATAGATTGGCGAAAAAAATAAAAATCGATTTTTTCCGCAGTCGGTCCCTTTTCTCGCGGACGATCACATATGTACTTTTGGAAAAGAATTCTCTACATTCTAAGTATTCTTTGAGAATATGTTTCCCGTGTACGCAAACAGAGATTTGTTCAGTCCTCTTAACAGTAATATTTTATAAACAAGGCAAATGTAGATCTGTGGTCAACATCTAGATGCTTAGGATTAGATATGCTGATACTTCTCTATAATCAGCCATATTTTTACAGATGCAAAAAGGAAGAAAATCGTAACGACTAATCCTGCAACGGCTAATATGCCATCTTACCAGGATCATGGTAAACTTCTTCAACAAAAGCTTGGCCAAGATAATCAACACCGAGATAGCAAAATACAGTTTAGAGGTGAGAATGCTTTAGATCAGATTCAAAGCCATCCTCCTGTAGGTCCTCCTATAAAACCCCATAAACCACCAGTGAATCTCACTCTATTTCCTAATTTGCCCGAAATGGACGATTGGGTGACACCTGGTGATTACCGGAAGAGCAAGGCAGTGCGAAAAGATTTTTCCGGTCATTCTGGAGATCCAGAGCCAAGGTCACGACAGTGATACATAACAAAATTTGTAAAATAAAGTGTAAGCTTTCTTAAGTCGCACTCAGTGATGCTGTAAAGATTCTTCTATATTTCAAATATGTGTGTTTTCATATTATGTTTTTTCATCTAATACTTTTTGAACTAAATATATTCCCTACTGCAATATTGTATTTATGAAATTTTTTCCTTCCCTACCGTCTGTTATTTTTTCAGTCCATATTAACCCTCTCTCTGTACACTAGTGCGAATTCGCACTAGTGTACTTTCCGCTTTTTGAAACTCTGAAAAAATTATCTCCTACGAGCAGGTGGTTCAATCAGAAAAAATAAAAGGGAAATCCCATTTGCCTTGAAAGCTAACAGCGCACACGGTTTTTTACAATATTTTAGACCAAGCGGCTGTAAATGCACAAGTTGTGCATAACTTAAATGCAGATAATGAAATACTTTCGCGAAACAATTTACTCAGAAAATTAGTATTTGGCTTCGAGAAACCACACCTTCGGCGACATTTAGGTATCGTTACATTACGCGCTTCGCTAGAAAAAATTATACGGAAACTTTTGGAACATAACGTACTTTTCGTCAATTTAAATTGTAGAAGTGTATTGTTCGGAAAATTTTACCCGAAAATCATAGACCTATCTATATGCTTTGTACATCTTTTTCATTTATAAATCAGCTGCTGAAACCATGAAATCCCCATTCGCACTAGTGTACGGCTTACGGGTGCTCGAATGAAGTGTCTGGTGAGAGGGTTATATTTCGAATAAAGGAAGCATGATTTATGGTTATTGTAAGATTGATTGATGATAACTTAACACAAATTGCCCAAAATTCTATTTAAAACTGCCTATAAATTTCCGGAAATTTTCGGTAATTTATGGTAATTTTGTAGTTAAATATGGTAAATTACCATAAATTGTGAAACATTCAATTTTAAATACTTTTATACATTTTTGGAAATTTATGAAATTTTTTGGTGATTTATGGTATTATTACAGGTAATTAATGGTAACTCACCATAGATTGCCCAAACGCCAATTTATGGTCAATTTTCAGGTATATATGGTAAATAACCATACATTACAAAAAATTCAATTTTAAACACTTTTATAAATTTCCGTAAATTTTTTATGTTTTGGGTTAATTTATGGTAATTTATGGTAATATTACAGTTCATTTATTATAACTTACCATAAATTGCCAAAAATTAAATTAAAATTTTTTTGTAAATTTCCGGCAATTTAAGAAAATTATCGGTCATACATGGTCAATTTTCAGGTAAATATGGTAAATTATCATAAACTACCCAAAGCTCAAATTTAAAAATTTTCAAAATTCCTGGAAATTTATCAAAGTTTTTGGTGACTTTCAGGGTAATTTATAATAACTTACCATAAATTTCCTAAAATTAAGATTGAAAATTTCTTCAAACTGCCGGAATTTTATGGCAGTTTTCGGTCATTTATGTTAAATCTATAGGTAAAAATGGTAAATCACCATAAATTACAAAAAAAAATCATTTTAAACATTTTGATAAATTTCCGGTTTATGAAAATTTTTGGTAATTTATGCTAATATTAAATGTAATTTATCGTAAATTCCCATCAATTGCCCGAAGTGCAATTTAAAATTGTCTAGAAAATATCCTGAAATTTATTGAAATTTTCGTTGATTTGTCGTAATTTCATAGATAAATATGGTAAATTACCCAGAATTCATTTTTAAACGTTCTTATAAATTTCGGGAAATTTATTTGGTAATTCATGGTAATATTACGGGTTATATATGGTAACTTACCATAAATTGCATAATTATTTGCGCAAATAAATTAAAATTTTCGGTCATATATGAAAAATTTACAGGTAAATCTGGTGAATTATCATAAATTGCCCGAAATTTTATTTTGGGAAATTTTTTTTATAAATTTCAGGGAATTTATGAAATTTTTTGGCAATTTTAAGGGCAATTTATCACTCACGATTTTACTGTAGATAATTTTTAGTTTCCAACAATGTTTTGCTGGAAACTATAAAATATGACTTTTAAAAAAAATACTTGAATTTTCAACAAGATAATTAAATTTTGAACATAATAGTTTAAAAAGAAACAAAAGCTAATCTTCATTGTTGAACCTTCAAGACAAAAGAAAATTTTTCTCTACGAAAATTGAATTTTCAGACCAGAAATGTAGTTTAACTTTTACCCAAGTAGTTAATTTTAAATTAAAAAAAGATTATTTTTTAAGAAAGTAGTTACACTTTTAATCAAAGAAATGAATTTTCAATTAAAATATAAATCTAAAAAAATGATTTATTGACAAAGTGATGCAACCAATTCTTTCGAACAAAACAGTTGAGTATTCAACCAAAGAAGAAAAATTTTTAACCCAAAAGTTTCATATTCATAAATTAATTAAAGTTCTACTAAAACAGATGAATTTGAAATAAAAAATACGTTTTCAAAAACTATTTTAATTTTCTGCGAAAAAAGATTTTAGTTTACTTTTCACGCTGAAAATATGAATTTTTTAAAAATAAATAACTTTCTAGGAAAAATTGAATTTTAAATTCAAAAAGTCGAATTTTGAATAAAAAAGGATGGCTTTAATAAAATTGTAGGATTCTCTATCAAATATTCGCATTTTTATTGAAACAAAATTAAATTTTTCTTCAAACATTTGAATTTTGATTTACAACAAAAAATCAAAGAAATAGTTGAATTTTCATACAAAAAAGATTCCATAAATTCTATAAAAATGAACGATTTTTTCAACCAAAAAGAATGAATTTTTAACACAATAGTTGAATTCTCTACTAAATATTTGGATTTTTAATTTTATCTATGAAAGATCAAATTTGTACTAAAGCATATGAATTCTTAATATAAAACGATTTTTTTAAGTTGAACTTTCATTAAAAAAGGATTTCAGTTCAATTTCAACACCAAAATATAAATTTGTAACAAAAAGTAAATTCTCTACGAAATAGTTAAATTTTCAGCAAAATAATAAAATTTGTAATTATGAAAGATTATCTTCAGGAATCCCAAAAAAATAATTCTCATTGCAATCGCCTAAGGAATATTTGTCTGGAATTTTGTCAATTATTATTTTATTATCAAAACTCCACTGAACTTGATGTGTAATTTTTAGGCTTCATGTGATTATAGTGAGTTGTATATTTTTAAATACCGCAAATCATTGCGGTATATTGTGTAACAGCGTGAAGGTGTAACAGTATAAACTTTGTTAAAATAATAAGAAGACCATATTGAGGAATTGTCACCGTGACTAGTCTTTTTTCATTTTTGAAATATTGAAATATCTAAATTAATTATGCAAATTTAGGGTTCCCTGCCCCTTTCCAACGTCTCGTGGAGAAAAAGTCGCCCCTGAGACTGGTCACTACAATAATTTCGGTCAAACCCCTAACACTTTCGAATATCTCATGAAGGGCGGGAAATCAGCACTGTCACTGCTCCCAGAAATAAGCAATCTAGTCAATGACCACAGAAATCATTTAGGTCACATTCCATCCCTTTCCAAAGCACCAATCCTTTTCCAACTTCTCGTGGAGCCGAGAAAGAAACCCTCTCACAGAAATATTTTAAGCCACATCCCTACTCTTTGCCCACGTCTCGAGGAGAGAAATTCACCCCTGAGAATGGTCATACAAATAATTTTGGTTAAACCTTTTTCAACGTCCCATAGAGGGCGTAAATGCACCACTATCACTGGTCCCAAAAATAATAAAGGTTAAACCTCAACCCTTTTGCAACTTCTTATAGAGCCGGAAGAGCGACCCTATCACTGGTCACACAGGTAATGTAGGTCACATCCTCACCCTTTACCAGCGCCTATTGAAGTTGCGAAGGCAATCCTGTGACTTGTCACAGAAATAATATTGTTCAAATCCCCAACCCTTTTCCAACATGTCGTGGAGGGAAAGGCACCCCTGACATAATTATACTAAGCTTCAAATTAATCGAAAGTACTCGCTTTTTGGAAGTTTATCCGAATTTTTAATAGATTTAATTAAATTTCATGCATTTTGAAGCTTTTGAAAAATGTAGGGTACTTTCAAAGATTTTCAGGAATTTTTAATCGATTTAAAAAAATTCAAAGGATTTCATAGAATTTTTAAATATTTAAGGATATTTTAAAACATTCTAATTAAGTTTGGAGATCTGGTTTAAAAGAATTTTCTAGAATTTAAAAAGATATTAAATGATATTATAAGATCTCCAAAATTTATAAAATTCTTTAAAATAATTTTGGTTGAAAACTTAATTTTTTGTTAAGGATTCTGTTTTTCGGTTGGAAATTAATCTATTTGTTTAAAGACATAACCATTTTGTTGAAATTTTTTCTTCTGTGTTGAACTCTAGCGTTTTTATTAGAAACTCAAATATTTTTTGGTGGAAATACCATGTTTTACATTTTTTGTCAAAAAATCGGATTTATTATTTTATTTAAAAATTCATCGCGCTTGTTAAAAATTGTCCTATTTGTTTAAAAATGAGTCTTTTGTGGTTGAAGATTAATCATTTTAATTAAATATTTACCTTTTTGGTTAAAAATTGAACTATGTTTGTTTGCTATGGGTTTTGAAAATTTATCTCTTTGTTTATAAATTTATGTTCTTAAGTGTAAAATTTCGCTATCTGTTTAAAGATTTAGAATTTTATTTAGATACTCATCTCTTTGGTTAAAAATTTAATTATTTGGTTCAAAATTCATCTTTTATTATCATTATTATGCAGAATTCTCGGAAAAAAACGCAACGATCGAATTTGGACAACCACCATACATATTTCCATACACATATATATATAAATTATCGTATTGCAATTTGAAAAAGATGCAAATTTACCTAAAAAAGAAAAGAAAAAAACTCTTTTTTGGACAAAAAGAAAAAAAAGAGAAGGCACCAACTAAATCCCTTTTTATTTTTGTCCAAGAAAAGAATTTATTTTATTTTTTAAGAAAAGTGGTATCTTTTTTTCAAATTGCAATACGATAATTTTATGAGGATTATCCAAATTTGGTCGTTGGATTCTTGATTATATTTTCAGGAATTCTGCACATTAATTTGATTATTGGACTCTGAATAGGATTTTCAATTTGATTTTAACCTCATTTAATTTTCTGAAATTTTAAGTAATCATATGGTTCCATCATATGGTCCAAAAGGTGTAATATTGGAGGAAAAGAAAAAAATGTTTTTTTTTGTTATAACATTAAAAATAGGACATTTTTTAAAAGTAATAGAAGCTTCAATGTGTCGCAAAAACTTAAAACATTTATCAGGGAGTTCTTTGTAGTTACATGTTGCCTTCACAATTGAACTGATTTTGCATAATTGAAAAAAAATTGCGCAGGACAGTCAAATTTTTTCCGTGTTATCTGAAAAATTCTGTCGCCACATATTGTTACAAGATAGACTCTAAATTGAGCATAAATTAATTAAAATTAATATTCAGAGGACAGTTACTTTTTAAATTAAAAAAACACTTTCTTCACCTTGAGATAGTTGTGCTAAAAATCAGAACTCTGAGAAAATTATTTTTCTATGATTTTAAGAATAAAACTGATATTAATAATGGTTACATTTCATACGAAAAATTTGATTCTTAATAAGAAATGTTAAGACCTACAAAAAAGAATAATTTGAACAATGTGGTTCGCAATTAAATTCTATCAAGTATCGCTACTTACAGATGATTCAATAATGGTTCAATTTAATAAATCATGGTTTATTTGTAAAGAAACACATTCTATACAACTATTCTGCTTTTTATTTTGAGAGTAAATTCTTCTTTTGCTGTATTAGTTAAACCAAGAATTTTAAAGAAAAAATGCTTGCAACAAATAATTATTTGAAAATTGTATAAAGTACCTAAAAGTTTCCAGAATCCCGTCTGTACCAAATAGCTTTGCACCCTTGCTTTCTTCATGCTGCCTAACTCTGTACTTTTACCTCAGTATATGTTGCTCAACGCTCATTTATAAAACAGCTTCTTGCTTCCTTTAAAATCTCTTCGCATTCTTTCTCATCTTCTGTTTTTGATTTTACGTTCACGAAATAGCTTTGCACCCTTGCTTTCCTCATGCTGCCTAACACTGTACTTTTACCTCAGTATATGTTGCTCAACGCTCATTTATAAAACAGTTTCTTGCTTCCTTTAAAACTGCTTTGCATTTTTTCTCATCTTCTGTTTTCATTTTACGTTCACCAAATAGATTTGCACCCTTTCTTTCCTCGTGCTGCCTAAATCTGTACTTTTACATCAGTATATGTTGCTCAACGCTCATTTATAAAACAGTTTCTTGCTTCCTTTAAAATCGCTTTGCATTTTTTCTTATCTTCTGTTTTGATTTTACGTTCACGAAATAGCTTTGCACCTTTGCTTTCCTCATGCTGACTAACACTGTACTTTTACCTCAGTATATGTTCCTCAACACTCATTTATAAAACAGTTTCTTGCTTCATTTAAAATCGCTTTGCATTTTTTCTCATCTTCTGTTTTGATTTTACGTTCACCTTCATTTAGTAGTTTTAAATTCGTCTTTTTGCGTCTGTAATAATTTTCAAGTCTATTTCTCTCCTCGTCGCTAAAGCGTGTAATGTTGAATTTTCTTTTGTAGGTTGCTTTTCTTTTGTTCATTGTTATTTATATTTCAGTATTCCACCACGCATCACCAGGCATTCTTCTTACAATAGGAGTACCACACACTTCAGTCGCACTCCTAAAATTGACATCACAAACATAGTCATGAGACTGTGCCCACGCAGTAGGCAGATTTTTTATATGGAAATAAGAAATAAAATTCTGAATTTGGGCGGAAAATGGAAGTTTAAAAATATTTGAAAGAAGAAACATGAATTGAATTCTTAAAACGCGCGATATAAAGATAATGGCATGGAAAAAGTGCATAAATCGGGTCTCGCGCTTCGCGCTTGGTCACATTTATCCCTGGTGCTTTGCGCTCTGTTACTTATTCTTATTCTTACTTATTCTTCTCATAGTGACACTTACGCTAACCGCTCGATTTTTGACTGTCACTTATAAATGTACATTCATTATCTGAAATACCTTCAAATAAAAAGCTACAATCCTTTCTTTAGGCATTCTTCTCTATCTCGTATTTTTATGCTGAAAAGAGAATTTTTGCTTTTATATTATTTTTTAAGGATAAAACTAAAACTTCTACAGGTCTTCCTTTAGACGTTTGACATACTTGCGTCTTTTGGCTGAACATGGCATTTTTAAACTTATTTTTTTTATATCTATTTCGAAAAATAAATTTTTATTATATTTTTGTTGTTATAGCAGACTATTATGTGCGCGTGTTAACTTTTGTGTTCATTTTCATCATTAACCCAATTTTCGAAACCATTTCAGAAAATCATATAATTGTCATAGAGATAGGTGAATAATTAACTTTCATTGCTTTTGTTCCACATTGTTTTTTAATTTTTACTTTCATTTATGAAAATTTGATTCATCAGTAACCAATTCTACTAATTTCAGGAAAAATTCAAACACATTTACGTAAAAATTATAAAATTGAAATAGGGGTGTCTTAATATCAATAAACATTTATTATGAAAACTATACCCAATATTCAATTATATAACCTTTGAATAAATAATCATTATATGTTACCTAATTTCCGGAAATATTTCCATCTTTATTTAATTTAATATTTTGGAAAAATTAATCAACTAAAAATTAATTAATTACTTGACAATATGAGAAGCATTCAACTCTCATTTTCACTGAAGCATTCAAATAATTTTTACTTCATTTCTTTTATGCTAATTTTAACTTTTATTTCTAACAATTTAATTTGTTAATAACATATTTAACTGATTCCGGATTTCATTACTTTTTATAGAAGCAATGAATAATTACTTACTCAGCTCAAAACATACAAAGTATTAAACAATCATTTTCATTGAAACATTCTGATAATTTTTACATTATATTTTATTTTAATTTAAAAATGCATTTCTATATATTTCAATCATTAATAACCTATAAAAGTAATTAAAAAAATTTATATATATTAACTTATAAATTTCAAAATTGAATTTAGATACTCATTTCACTTCATAAACATCAGGAAAATTATATAATTTATAATATAGGTATTCTAAAGAAAAAATAAACTTTTATTGTAAAAGTAATAGCCTAGGGCGCGCGACTGTTGATTCTCGCGCTTCGCGCTCGATTATATGTTTATCTCGCGTTTCGCGCTAGATAATGTATTTAACTCGCGATACGCGCTCAGACTTTTTATTTCCCCGACATATGAGCACAGACCATTCAAAAGAAAAGGTCAAAGCATCGCCACCTGGAATTTGGTGATTGTGAATTCTCTTTTTTTAAAGCTCCTTCGGCCTTAACGAATACATTCTCATCACGTAT
>JAWWLR010003556.1:0-12033 GCA_035041075.1 Acraspis erinacei
GCGGAAGGAATAGTTGGAATGTGTGAATGAGATCCTAGTTAGAAGAGAAATAAGAAGCCTTAGAAACACGAAAGCCTGCAGGAAAAAATGCATGGACGTTAAAGAAGCTAGAGAAGTATGCCAAGATACAAAAATATGGCGGCAAATAGTTAATAAAAAGAGGGACAGTAGAGTCAATGTCGCATGAAACAAAAGACCTTGGACACTAATGGACCCAAGTGAGGAAACTTGCATGAAGGCTTTGTGAGGATCTTTACTTGCGGTGATTGCTAGAGAGATTGATCAGCAACCTCGGTCGAAGAAGTGTTGCGGAACTACCTTATTATTTAAATAAATAATACGATAGTTCTAGATTAATTTAAAAATTCTATAACCCCTTTTTCACACTACTCCCTTCCCCGCCGAGTGAGTCAAGCCTACCCCGAAAGGGAAACGGCTTAATGGTGTAACAATGATAATTGAATCATTAAAAGTTAATGAACCAATGCTCATAAATACTCCGCTCGAGAAATTCTATGAATTTTAGTGCGGAAAAAACGAATTTTCGAAGAATTATTTGAACAAATTCCATGTGTTCAAATGCTTGCGACCAGGTCATCGAGCTCATACTTGCCGCAGTGGTCCCCTTAAACTATGTACAAAGTGACAATTCTGTGCTGCATTTGGGTAATTAGGAAGCTAGAACATCATTATACGATCAAAAGGATGCATCATTGCTTAAGTTGCATAAAGCAACACTTGATATTAAGGCATTTTGCATAGCTTTATCTGGTACAGAGATTAGTAATTCAATTCACATCGAACTTGATTTATTGAAAATCCCAGAAAACAATAGGCTATCTAATCCCGAATTAAATAAACCTCCAGAAATTTATGAGCTTAAATGTGTCAAATGTTTTTAAAATTTTTTTGTGTAGGACAATTTTAAATTCAAGGGCATGACGATGTACTGCAAGAGATATTTCGGTTGGATTGTTTCTTACGATATCCGAGGAAAAGCCATGCTAGTCGCATTTTATTTCAAATACGAAACTTGATGAAGACGTTCGGTGTTTCGTGAAATTGAAATTCAATGATAAAAAACATCATATGGTGGATGCTTTCAGTATAGCTAAAAAACGTTTCTTCTCGCTAGGAAACAAGTTGAGCAAAAACGCTGCTAAGCGATAAATTTATTCAAATTTTATTAAAGAATGCGAAAAATAAACTGAATACAGTCACTTACTGAACCACGTGTGCACTCTTCCTTTCGACAGAATCATTTATACTACTCAAAACAACAAATTGAATACGAAGATCACTAAGAGTACTGTTTTATCTGAGGTGGCGAAATTATTTGACCATCTAGGTTTATTAGGTCCTTTAATTGTTCAAGAAAAATTAAAAATTCAACTCCTGGCGAAGTTTCAATTGACATGGGACAAATCAATTCTGGGAAATATAGAAATGAGTTGGCTGGAATTTAAGAATCAGCGCTCTGCCATAGATAATCTAAGTTTTATGAGACATACGGTAGTTTCTGACAGCTCCAAGATTCAATTGCATACATTCTGCGATGCCACCATACGGTCCAGCTTCCTTGAATACAACTGTCCTGAGCCCTTCTATTAGCTCTCTTATTTACTGCTACCTCTCAAGCACTACGGCACTTGTTCATCAGTAAAGTAGTTTTTTGTCGGACTCCATGATTGAAAAAAATGTAGGCATTAGCGCGTGAACAATTTGCACTCGTAATTGGCATAAATTTCTCTTGGAGTATATTTATGGATGGTTCTATTCATTGTTGGATGTAAACTCACGAAAAAAACACATCTCGCATTCAAAAATTCCAAAAGTTACTGGGGATACTCGCAATCTCTTCTGTGCTCTAAAAACGTGAACTTAGCCGAACGAACTTCCAGGAGCCTCCACGGGCTCACGTACTAGACCAGAGCGGAGCCTCCTGTGCACCCACTAACTAATCGGATCTTTGCAGAAGCGTTCCTACGCTCGAGGCAATAGGTTATGTCCTGCTTAAAATTCATGATATGTTAGGAAATAAATCCAGAGATGCCTGCGACATGTGCCTGAAAAATAGCGTAAGCGTAATACATTGAATTCTCTTGCGCTAAACCCCGGAATTTTCTCTCCGTGTATAGTCGTATATGAGTCGTATACCTTTGAATGGACTAATTGCGATACGCAGAGACAGGTATGTGTGAGCTGGTGTGGGGTTGTCTATCAACTCTAACTAGATGATTTCGAGTATTTTGCATATCTTGGCGAGAAAAAGAACTTTATCATTCTTTCAGAAGCGTAATCGTGATTAAAAAAAACAAGTAGAAAAAAAATAGTCTGAAGGAGATCTTTTAGGGGCGATCAGTTTTTCATATGCAGTGTTAGCTTATTTCGCATATCAAGGTCAGAAAATGAAATTCATAATTAGATAAAAATATTATCGTGATTGAAACAAAAACTATCAGTCGTAGCAGAAAATAGTGTTGAGTGTATATGCATATCTTTTGTAGAAAAATAAATTTTCTAATTGTGTGTAGATTCCACACAACACCGCTGATCCTAAGATGAGAGGGATTGAATTCAATAACAAAATTTATTTGCACTTTATAACACATTTTTATTTAAAGAAACGATACAACCGGAGATGTCGAGTGAGATAAATTAAAAGTAAATTACAAGTAATGTGACTGACGACGGCTAAATAGCATACACGACTGTCGAAATGTATTAATGTTTACTTTACTGAATGAAAACTTTTTTTTTCGGAAAATGTGTATTTTTGAATTAAAAGTCAATCGATTTTAGTATAAATATTGTATCCTTCTGGGAGAAAGTTAAAACGTTTTGTGGAAAATTAATCTATTTCTTACAAAACTTACGTTTTCTTCAAAATTCCGATTTTTTAGTTGAAAATTCAATTGAAATATTCTTTCATTAAGATTCAAATCCTTTGCATAAAATTCTTTTCTTAAAAAAAATGCAACTTCTTAGTTCAAAATTTAAGAATCATGATAAGCAGTCAGGCATTTTGGTTAAAATCCGTTTTACAAGAAATTTCATCTATCTTGTATAAAAATGCAAGTATTCTGTTAAAAATTCATACATTTTTATTGAAAATTCTGCTGTTTTTTTGAAAATTTAACCCTAATTCGTCTAGAAATAACTAGTAAGACATTTCGGTAATTAAAAATTGCGTAAGAGGGTGGGATGGGCAAAAATATTTAGTTACAGTTTAATTATGTCTTATAACCTACAAGTATATGTAAAATAAACATCTTAATTTCTCATTATAACAAAATTAGGTTAGAAACCTTGAAAAATTGACGACTTAAAATATATCTAGAATTGCTGAGCCAAACCTGCCATTTTGAAAATGCTTATATAATTTAATTAATTTAGGGAATGAAAGCTCTCGGAGATATTGACCGTTGTTCAGGTTATCATTATATTACGAGCAAATCATAATAAAATTTAAAGTAACTGCAAAAAAGTGAATAAAAATGCAGAAAAGTTGAACATTGGATGATGGCAATGCTTGGCTCACAGAAAATGCATGAGTACTCAAAAGTTGAAAATTGAAGAGCGTTGCAGCGACTAATGGTGGGGGTAATCATTGCATACAAAAAAACTGAAAAGTAGCAAGGTTCAAAGAAATGATCACGGTTTCACTTCAACTTTATTGATCTTCTATTTTATTTTCTGTATGGCGAGATTACCCTGCACATTTTTACCTAAACTTCTTTTTACCTTTTGTTATTTTCATTGAATTGTCGAGTATCCATGTACATAGCAAAGAAATAGCAGCGGAAAGGCCAGAGTCGTTGAGGAAAAAGTTGACAGAAAAAAATTGTGGTTTCTCATGTTTTTTAATCATTGAAAACGAAACTTATGCAGGACGACATTACCATCGAAATATCCAAAAGGACTATTCGGCGAGTACACCACATCATTTTTTTGGGGGGTGACTTTGGAAGATCTGAACAATCCTGCTAATATAAGAAAAATATAATAATTCATTAATTTAAAGTTTAAGAATCTCTAATCGCTTAGAACTGCTATGTAAATTGTGCATAAATATGAGTCTATCAATTATTGTTTGAAATGTTACATTTTCGTTTCGTTTGTTTAGTGCACAATTCTTTATGTTTAAAAAAATGATGTTCACGGGAAAGTAGATCAAACTTAGATTAACATTTCATGTGCCCTTATATTTCAAGCATCTACTAAGTCTTTTAGCTAGGTAGAATGCCTAGTAGAAAAATCAAAAGTGAAAAAATTCTGAGAAAACTATGAAAAAATGCAACCCTATGGTTCTTGTAGTTAGTCAGGCTTAAACCGATTAATAATGCGATTATTTGAACAAAACCAATATTTGGTGTGTTTAGAGCTTTCACAAATTTGGTTAACTATTTAGATTTCTGGCTTTTTTGGCGTTTTTAGTTTTTTTCATTTAGAATTTATCCTGATTTGTATTTTTTGGTAGAAATATCAACTCTTTGTTAGAAATTGAGTTATTTTATTAAGAATTTGTCCTTTTAGGTCAAGAATCAATATTCTTCGTTGAAAATTCATATTGTTCAATACAAAATCTGTTTGTTTGTCTTGAAATTGCAATAGATTTAAAAAAAAATCCACCACTTCATAGAAATTTGCTTTATTTTGTACAAGATTCATTTTGTGCAATATTCGTTTTTATATTTAAAATGAAGTCTTTGAAATAAAGAAGGAAATATTCCATTTTATTGGGGAAATTGATCGTTCCCACGTAAAAAATTTAACTACTTCGTTGATAATTTTTTATATACATATTTATATCTTTTGTTAAAGAATTGTATTTTTTAGAAGAAAATGTACCTATTTCAATAATAATTTATATATTTTATCTAAAATTTGTATATTTTTCTAGAAAATTAGTCTTCTTTGTCAAAAATTTTGATACTTTTATATAAATATGTTTTATTAGGAAATTAATTTTCTTGGTTGAAAATTTAACCATTTGGTCGAAAATATCTGTATTTTGTTAAAAAATTCATTAGTTTAAGGAAAACCTTGTTTTAAATTAAAAAATAAATCTGTTTTATGTAAAATTCTTTCTTTTGACTTGAAAATTCAATAACTTGGCATTATTTGATAGTAAATTAAATTAGGTTTGCGTAATATTGGTTTTTCAATTTCAAACAGGAAAAAATTAAACTATTTTTGTTTTGAACCGTATATCAGTTGTTGAAAACTCGGTTTTTTATTCGAATATTGTTTCGTATTTTTACATTCTCATAAGAGAAAGTATTAGATTTGGGTAAAAGTTGAGCCCCCCCCCCCAGCTTGTGTGTGTGTGTGTGTAATTCTACAGATTTTTAGTTTGTTAGCCCGATAACTTTCGAATGAATTGACAGATTACATTGGACTTTGGTTTACTCTTTTAGTGTCCTAAAATTAATGTCAAGTTCGTTAGCCCTACATTTGGGATAAAAATTCGAAAGGTGAGCAAATTTTGAAAATTTTGTATACCACTTTTTTTCAAGGTGCAAAAGTTTTCTGCACTATTATTTATTGCACTCAAAAAGGCAAACAATTTCTCCTAGTAGCTTTGTTTTATGAAAACAAAATTGCCTGAGTCATAGCATCTACATAATTTCAAAAAGCACACGTAAAGAACATTTTAAGACAAATAACGCACCATGTAACAAAAAGTAAACTACAGAGTAATGTCAAAACTAAAAAAAAAATATACAATTCGAGGGTAAAATTCGATTGCGTAGCACGAGATATGCGATGAGAATATATTCGTTAAATTCAAAGGAGTTTTAACAATAGAGAATTCACTAGAACCAAATTACTGTTGCCGAGTAAAGCGAGCCGCACACGACGAGAATTTGTCCGCGATGTGGGCGGTTTTTTTGTTAGAAAAGGAAACTTATTGATTGAACATTTAAACATTTTTTAAAAAATTTTTCTTTGTCGAAGTTTCTACTTTTTAGTGAAAAATTATTCCCCGTAACTTAAAAAGTTAAGAACGTTTCAGGCAAAATTTTCTAATATTTTTTTAATATAATTTTATACTTACTTAAATGTTCATGTTTACTACGCAGAGGGATTAACTGATGATCTTTGAATTCTCCAATGCATTTCCAAATCGGCCCTTTTTCCAGACGGTACAGAAAAAAACCATTGGGAACATCGTGTATAGTCACAGCTGGTTGTAAATGAAAAATATAGTTATTAATTAATGCACATATTACAAAAAATTAACTTAGAGCTCCTCGTAATAGGGAGGATACTTTGGGAAACCTGAAAGAAATAAAGAAATTAAAACAACTATACACAAAGGAGTGATTTATTATCTTGACAGTAATAAGTGAAAAAAAATTTCACAGTCAGACAAAAAATATGTTCCAAGGCCGGAGGTTAAACCAGGTTTGCTACATGTATTTGGGGTCGCTGAATTCAAATACGAGGTCCAAAAACCTCCGGAATGTTAGGGCTTCGACATCAGATTAACCCATAATCTCGATTAACTCCACAAAACAAAGGTAAGTCGGATGAATTAATTTCACGAGTTTCTGTGAAAATCAAAACCCTCAAATGCTGGACTTTTTTAAACTACGGAATCGGATTTAGCGACCACAAAAACATACAGTAAACATGGTCTTAACTGCGACCCGGAAAAATATTTTTTATTGCAGTGTTTTTATAAGAAAATAAATTAGATCAGTCAATTTTCGTTATTATTTTTTTTCACTGCTGTTTAAAATCCACATGCAGTTTAACGCCTCCACTAAATCACTCGCAAACCCTTTTTCATTAATTAAACAAATAGTTAAAAAATTTACGGACTTTGAGTTTTTTTCTCCATTTCATATTATGACAGAATTCATACAAGTAGGACTATTTGCGTAAGCCTAATTATTATAGTCTTTTTTAAATATTGGTGCGCCTTTTTCCATAGGTTTCAATTTATGTTGCAAATTCAACTTCTTAATTGAATGTTGAACTACTTTATAGAAATGCACTCTTTTAGTTGAAGATTTAGCATTTTATTTGAAGAATCTTAATTTTAGTTTACAATTCAAGTATTGCTTTGAAACTTAGCTTTTTCTAGAAAATTTATATTTTGACATAGTGTCCAAATGTCTTGTAGAAAAAGTATCATTTTGATGTAAAAATTCAAAAACTTGTTGAAAAATTTGCGTACTTATTTGAAATTCAGAAACTTAGAGCATTTTCAATATTTTTGAGACCACTTTTTGTCTTGATTTTTTAACACCCTATAAGCTTATGCTAGAAACATTTTTGATTTTTTTAAGACATCAAAAATTAAAATTTTGTATCTCATAAAGAAATTTAAATTTCTATTTTTGGGTAACACTATGCAAATTAAGACAAAATATAAACAAACACAAATTTTAGAACCAAAAAAGATATAATAAATTTTTGATACGAAACATTGTTTCTGTTTTATTTGTAACAAGCAACATAGCAAATATTGCAAAAATTCAATTTTTCTATAAATGGCGCAAGCTACGAAAAAAAAAATTATACACAAAAAATAAGTTTTTGACAAAATTATGCACATCACAATAACTTTCCATTTAACATGAATTTTCAAAAAAATAATGCAATTTTTTATTAAATTTTCAAACTAATAGTGAAATTTTCAACCAAAAAAGACACATTTTCCAAAAATAGATGAGTTTGTAACTAAGAAAGATAAATTTTCATAAAAAAGTAAAATATATTCATTTTCAGATCAAGAAATGATTTCAAGGAAAAATAAATTTCCAATGGAATAGTTAAATTTTCAACCAAATAAATGAATTTTCTTCCAAAAATATTAAATACCGATCATAAATTTCCAGAAGAAGATTACTTAACTTTTTAGTTTAAAAAATTCTTTTAATTTAAAGAACCAATTTTCAAATCGAAAGTGAATTTTCAATTAAGAGATTAATTTTTTACCAAAAAAATATTCATTTTAACAAAATACTATAATTTGTAGCCAAATAGCTGAATTTCCAGCTGAGAATATAAATGATCAACCAAACATAGAATAGTTAAACTTTCGGTAAGGAAAATGATTTTTTGAAATTAATCAATATAGTTAAATTTTGAAGAAAGTAACAAGAATTTGTATCAAAATAAATTATTATTTTGCAGTCAAACTATGGGAAATTCGAAGAAACACTAATCAATAAGAATTGTGAATCGAAAAAGTATTTGCAATTTTTTTTTATTACATTTTCATAGAATACTACGTTTTTATTTTAGTCGTAAAAAATATCATTAACATAAAAAAAAATACAAGTTTTGGACAAACGGCACGAGCTATGCGAAAAATGAATAGAAAAAATTTACTTTTCCGAAAAAGCGTAAAAAATAATCCAAAACTGAGATCGACAATTTTATTTTAGGACCCATAGTTTTTGTTCTATATTGAAAACAATTATATTCGAAATAAAAAGATTAAATATTTTGAAAAACGATACAAAGTACGAAAGAAAATGATTAGACGAATATTGTTCACCGAAAAGGGATCTGGGGATTTTTTTCTACTAATTTTTGAATCGGATGATTACATTTTCTTTTAATCGTAAATAATAAGATTAAAAATAGAAAATAAAATTTTCTAGAAAAACGACAAAAATTCTTTTTCACCTAATACGTATAAAAATAGCTCATTAAACTTATTTGCCTGAAGAATATTATACGAGTATGTGTCGTAAAAGCTTTTCCAATTTATTTTGCGTTATAACATTGTTTAACATAAAAAAATGTATACAAAACCTAAATTAGCAAACAGAACTTACTAAAGCTGTAAAAGGAAACATATTTCTTAATCGCTTTTTTACATTTACTAAAAAAAATAATAAAATAAATTTTAAAAAAATAATAATATATTCCCTTATGTCTGTTAAGAATCTAATCCTGTGTTATTTATTTCTGTCAGATATAATAATTTATTGATTTATTTAAATCGTATCAAAATTTTTGTGTACTATTGTCACTAAAAAATTTTTTATTCTCGAATTTGTAATTTTTTACGCTTTTAATATTAGGAAATGAAAAAGAAGGAATGTGAATGTGCGTTTTACCTGGCTTATATGCAAGAAAACAAGGACATTTTTTTTAGCCTCTTTCTAATTTCCGAGAAATTGTTATCTCATTGTTTTGACAAAAGTTAAACCCCTTAAGCAGTATGAGTCTTTTTTTTCAAACTTGGTGATTTCTCATGTTTTTCATTCCTACAGCCACTTTTAAAATTAATGTTTACAGGCTTAAATAACTTCAGATATTTTCATAAAATTAGTATTTATTCAATATGCCATTACTGAATAATAAAACTTAATGAAATGAATGAAATAAATACGTAATAGTATTTTCTTTTTAAAAATGGAAAGTTTTCATAATAGGTTGTACCTTTTTAAAGAATCCATCTTTTTCTCACATTTTCTGAACTATGAATTGAATGAACCCGAGTGAAAAATTCTTCGACTTGATTTCGTATTGACTTTCCCCCAATCAAGACATGCTGTCCGTCATTCTGCCCGTCCCCTCAGCACCGCTATAAAGGAAAAAATGAAAAATGGAATACACATATTTTTTGGATTTTTTTTGTGCTAATTTTATGCTAAAACAAAATTTTGTTGCTCTCTTAACTTCCGAGAAGAGGGTGGCGGGGCTAGCAGGACGTCGACTCAGCGCCGCCAACCATTGAAACTCACTAAAAGTTATTATAATGAGATGAACGATTAGGTTAAATTTTTTGCTTTTTTTGCTCTCTGATAATACATATTACATTTCCCAAAAAACTACCCCTAATTCATATACACGTACCCCTCGTTATCAAAAACGATATTTAAGAGTGTGAAAACCACCTTGAAAAATGTAATTATGATTTTTGTAATTATGATAATTATGATTTCCCCAAAGCTACCCTTCCACGTGAACGTATGCTTCCTGCTAGCGCCGCCACTCTTTTCTCGGAAGTTAAGAGAGCAAAAAAGTGTGGCTTTTAGCATAAAATTAGCAAAAAAAAGCAAAAAAATATGGCCTAATCCATTTTCCAATTTGCCTTTGTAGCGTCGCTGAGTGGACGGACCTACACTACTTTATTTTTGAAAATTCAGGTATATTTTTTTTTATTTGTCTTTGCTGATAGGAAATTAAGCACATGCTTGAGTTTCAGATGCTGTTTTTAAACATTTATTTTTTTTCAAAAATTTATTTCTTTTGTTAATACAGGAACTATTTTTTTAAACAATTATTTCTTTTCCTTCTATATTGATGTCTGCAGCTGAAAAACTAATTTCACAATTTTATGCTAAAAATTCCACTATTCTGTTTATAAAATATATTTTTTAAATTAAATTTAACTCTTTTCAATTTCAGTTAAAATCATTCTAGGTTAAAATATTAATTATTTCATTAATTTTTGAGAATTAGTTTTTTCAGGGTACTTCATTCAAAGAATAAATTTTTTAAAAGTACTTTCATTTTTTTATATTTTCAACAGCAGAGATGAATTCTCAAATAAAGATAGGAATACTTCACCAAAAACGAGGTTAAACGACAACTTCTAAACAAAATATTTGACACCTCAAGAAAATAAAATAAATTTTTAACCAAATAGTTGCATTTTTATTCACGAAATATGATTTTTTTTACACAAAAGTATTAATTTTCAAGGAAATTTTTTTTTTCAATGTTCATCTTTATCGAAAAAATATTTCAATTTGATTTTTCCACATCAAAATATGGTATTTTTGAATTTTTTATCCAAACATAGATGCAATTTTTACTAAAGTACATACATTTTTTTAATTAAAGAAATTTTTTTAATTGGATATTTAACCAGAAAATATTTCAGACAACTGCTCAATTTTCTAATGCATAATGAAATTTATAACTAAAAGGTAACCTTCAGGAGAAAGCAAATGGAAAATAAAAGCAATCTAAATACAAGGCCTTTAAATTAATAACAAAAATATTATCTCAGGGTTACCATAAATGTTCCTTTAAAAAATTCTGTCATTTTTCGCTAACCAATTTTATATTTTCCCTGCACATTAGGATTCATAGAAATGTTGAAAAAACTTTTTTTAGATCCCTGACTTTTCCCTAACCAATAAACTTCCCATGTTTTTTTTAAATGTCGTTCACTAGGTGCATTTTTCACTCATCAGATTTCCATTGTGCTTCGAGGGGCTTGCACCACCGATTAGTATCATTCTCGAAATTAGAAATGGATCAATTTTTTGTAGATACGAACGAGTTTGCGGGCGATAGAGTTGAAAATCATATAAAAAATATTTTTTAACCCACCTACTGTGTCTTTCCTGCGTCTGGGCCATAAGAAAAAAGTGTTTTTTTGTCTACATTGTATTTTCATTTGGAAATTATGGTACTTACTTTTTGAGGCAATTTTTTTGACGTCAAACATTCTATCAGCCCAACTAAGAAATTCAACGTTAGGATTCGTAGTCTTCCAATAGATATTAAATGAAGGACCGTGGTTACTGCTATTTGGCAATCTATGTACACCAGCTTTCGCTACATGGGTATGAGTAGGTGGCGGTCCGTCCTCAAGAATTGGAGCCAGTCTCATTGAACTTGATACTGAAAGCGCAAATATATGAATTTTTAAATTTTCATTAGAGAAGGTATTAGTTTTCTGGAAAATTTGATCCCGCCAGTTTTCGTCAAATATCCACGTTTTGAGACCCCCTGAATCCGAAAAACAGATTTTTTACGCATGTGTTTGTCTGTCTGTCTATCTGCATGTCTGTATGTCCGCATGTCTGTCTCTTTGTACGACTGTCTGTGATTTCTTAATTTGTTAGCACGATTACTTTCGAAAAAATTGACAGATTGGATTGGCCTTTGGTATACTCTTGTAGTGTCGTAAACTAAAGGCCAAGTTCGTTAGCCATCCATTTTGTAAAAAAACTCAAAAAGTGAGCAAATTTTGAAAATTTTTGAGGCCACTTTTTTCAAGATTAAAAAATTCTCTTTACGGTTATTCTTAGTACTTGAAAACGC
>JAWWLR010003611.1:0-12030 GCA_035041075.1 Acraspis erinacei
GGGACCGGGCGTTATATGAATTCTGTGAATTTCACAAATTCCTTGAATTCCTTGAATTCCATAAATATGCGCGTCATATACGTTACATTGACAAAACTTTTGGCTTTGTCAGAAAACAATCCTAATTTCTAAATTGCGCTTTACAAAATTTGAGAAAAAAGAATTAAGCAACAAATTAGGTAATGAACAAAAATCATTGAGCGATATATAATGTTTTTAACTTGGTTGGTACAAAATATTCTAGAAACTTTAAATACACTTAAATAAGCCACGTGTCACATTAAATTTCTATTCATTCTCCTTCACAAGTCTTGAAGGTGAAAAAAGACAAAAAATTTCATAATCAACCCACTAAATAAATTTTGAGTTGAACAAATTGAAATCCTCCATACCAAGCCGCTAGAATTATATTCGATGCGGAAATTAAATCTGAAAAAATATTTTTTGGATTTCTACCAAAAATCTTCCAGAACTTAAATTTTTAGGAAGTTTTCAATCTTAAATGAATGTGTCCGAAGATTTTAAATAGAAATGTTTAAATAAATATTTCAATCTTCCCAGAGCATACATTACTATTCTCACTGGTTTGCTAAAAATTATGCAAAATGTTAACAAATTAAAAATTTAAAGATCTACTCTAGTAGAGATTTCCTTATCTTATCTGAAGTGTAACTCAAAATGTGGAGGCCAACATTATTTTTCATACTCATTGTTATAAAAATGTCTGTAATATTTATTAAAAATTTAGAAGCATGCCATATAATACAAAATAAATATGTCTTTTATACTCCACACGTTAAATTTATAGTCTCGAGTTAAATAAATAATAATAATTTAATAAAGAAGTAAGACGCAGATACGTTTTATCATTGTTTATTCGCCGATTTTCTACGTCTTATCGATTACCTCAAGAAGGTAAATAAACGTTTCTAAATAAAAGGAAGTCGGCTTTTAGCAAAAAAATTATTTCGCTCTGTTCATCTTTGCTAAGGAAGAAAACAATAAACAATGAAGATCTCAATTTCCCTGTTGTCCTTATTCATTATTTGTGAGCACAAATGATATACATATCAAATTATTACTAAAAATTTTTATAATTTTTTGATTTGCTTCATCTGCTTTTTTTTTTAAATCCTACAAGACATTTTTTTTGCTACCTTATCTTATCTGGAGTTCATAGAAGTTTCGAAATTTGCTTTTAAGGTTTTTCTCATATTATACAAATTTTTAACAAGGCGAACGTTTTCAACAAAACAATTATTTTTTTAAACAAAATTGTTGAAGTTTCAATCTACCATGAACCGAAATTTAATCAAAATTAATCTTTTTGTTATAAACTTTATATCTTTAGTTGAAAATTCCACATTTTGTTTGATAACTCTTGAATTTTATTAAAAAGTAATTTTTATTGGTAGTACATTAATCTTTTTGTTTAAAAATTCATCTTCTTTACTGAAACTTCAACTTTTTGGTTTAGAATTCTTCAATTTTGTTAAAAATTCATCTTTTTTCGTAGTAAATTAATCTTCATTAATTGAAACTTAAATTTTTTGCATAAGAATTCTTGAATTTTATTTAAAAAATCGTCTTTTTCGTTGTAAATTAATCTTTTTGTTTAAAAAAATTATATTTTTCGTTGGAAATTCCACTTTTGGTTGAGAATTACCCAATGTCATTCAAAATTATTATTTTTTTTTTGGGTAGTAAATTAATCTTTTTGTTTAAAAATTAAGCTTTTTTATTTAAAAATTTAACTTTTTGGTTGAGAATTCTTGAATGGTTAAAACTTCGTTTTTTTCAGTAGAAAAATACATCTTGTTTAGATGAAAATTCAACTTTTTGGTTGAGAATTCTTAAATTTTGTTAAAAATTCAACTTTTTGTCATTGAGCTCTTAAATTTTAATAAATTTTTTTTTTTGGTAGTAAATTAATCTTTTTATTTAAAAATTCAGCTTTTTTAATTGAAACTTCAACTTTTTGGTTTAGAACTCTTGAATTTTATAAAAAAATCGTCTTTTTTGTTGTAAATTAATTTTTTTGTTTAAAAAAATTATATTTTTCGTTGGAAATTCCACTTTTGGTTGAGAATTACCCAATGTCATTCAAAATTCTTCTTTTTTTTTGGGTAGTAAATTAATCTTTTTGTTTAAAAATTAAGCTTTCTTATTTAAAAATTTAACTTTTTGGTTGAGAATTGTTGAATGGTTAAAACTTCGTTTTTTTCACTAGAAAATAAATCTTTTTGTTAAAAAACTCATCTTTTTTCGATGAAAATTCAACTTTTTGGTTGAGAATTCTTGAATTTCATTGAAAATTCTTTTTCTTTTTGTAGTAAATTAAACTTTTTGTTTAATACAATATGTTCTTAGTCGAAAATTTAACATTTTGGTTGAGAATTCTTGAATTTCATTGAAAATTCTTTTTCTTTTTGTAGTAAATTAAACTTTTTGTTTAATAAAATATGTTCTTAGTCGAAAATTCAACATTTTGGTTGAGAATTCTTAAATTTTGTTAAAAATTCAACTTTTTGTCCTTGAGCTCTTAAATTTTAATAAAAATTCGTATTTTTTGGTAGTAAATTAATCTTTTTATTTAAAAATTCAGCTTTTTTAATTGAAACTTCAACTTTTTGGTTTATAACTCTTGAATTTTATTAAAAATTCCTCTTTTTTCGTAGTTAATTAATCTTCATTAATTGAAACTTAAACGTTTTGCATGAGAATTCTTGAATTTTATAAAATATCGTCTTTTTGGTAGTAAACTAATCTTTTTGTTTAAAAAAATTATATTTTTCGTTGAAAATTCCACTTTTGGTTGAGAATTATCGAATTTCATTAAAAATTCTTTTTTTAGTATTAACTTAATCTTTTTGTTTGAAAATTAAGCTTTTTTATTTAAAAATTTAACTTCTTGGTTGAGAATTCTTGTATGGTTAAAAATTAGTTTTTTCAGTAGAAAATTAATCTTATTGTTTAAAAATTCATTCTTTTTAGATGAAAATTAAAATTTTTGGTTGAGAATTTTCGAATTTCATTAGAAATTCTTTTTCTTTTTGTAATAAATTATTATTATTTTTACAAATATATTCTTAGTCGAAAATTCAACATTCTGGTTCAGAATTTTTAATTTTGTTAAAAATTCAAATTTTTTCCCTTGAGCTCTTGAATTTTAAAAAAGTCGTCTTTTTTATAGTAAATTTATCTTTTTTTTTAAAAAATTGTTCTTTTCTAGTTGAAAATTCAACCGTTTGGTCGAGAATTATTTAATTTTTTTTCAAAATTTGTCTTTTTGGGTAGTAAATTAATCTTTTTATTTAAAAATTCAGCTTTTTTGATTTACACTTAAAATTTTTGGTTTAGAACTCTTGAATTCTATTAAAAATTCGTCTTTTTTTATATTAAATTAATCTCTTTGTTCAAAAATTTATATTTTTAGTTGAAAATTCAACTTTTGGTTCAGAATTCTTGAACTTTGTTAAAAAATTTACTTTTTGGTTGAGAACTTTTGAATTTGAATAAAAATTCATCTTTTTTGGTAGTAAATGGATCTTTTTGTTTAAGAATTGTTCTTTTTTTAGTTGAAAATTCAACGGTTTGGTCGAGAATTCTTTAATTTTGTTAAAAATTCCTTTTTTGGGTAGTAAATTAATATTTTTGTTTAATAATTTATTTTCTTTAATTGAAACTTCAACTTTCATGTTTAAAACTCTTAAATTTGATTAAAAAGTCATTTTTTTGGTATTAAATTAATCTTTTTGTTCAAAAATGTATGTTTTTAGTTGAAAATTCCACTTCTTGATTGCGAATTATCGAATTTCATTGAAAATTCCTTTTTTTATGTAGTAAATTAATGTTTTTCTTTAAAAATTAAGCTTTTTCTTGAATGGTTAAAAAATCCCTTTTTGGTTAAAAAATTAACCTTTTTGTTCAAAAATTCATCTTTTTTAGTTAAAAATTCAACTTTTTGGTTGAGAATTCTTGAATTTCATTGAAAATTCTTTTTCTTTTTGTAGTAAATTAATCTTTTTGTTTAAAAATAAATATTCTTAGTCGAAAACTACACATTTTGGTTCAGAATTCTTGAACTTTGTTAAAAATTCAAATTTTTGGTTGAGACCTTTTGAATTTTAATAAAAGTTCCTCTTTTTTGGTAGTAAATTGATTTTTTTGTTTAAAAATTCTTCTTTTACAGTTAAAAACTCAACCTTTTTGTAAAGAATTCCTTAATTTAGTCAAAAATTGGTCTTTTTGGATATTAAATTAATCTTTACTTTTTTCTAAAAACATTATGTAATTATTTAAATAATTATTTATTGTCTTTTTAAAATTGCTAAAAATTCAGCCAGAGATATGAACTTTATTTTTAAATTAGTATCCTATGCTACGTTTTGCCAAATAATTACTAATTTTGATAATTTTTTAAAAATTTTTAATAAATTTCTTTTTGTTTAAACAATATTTATTTGCTCAAGCAATTTTGTTCGATAAATAAAAAAATTAAATAAAATAGAATACATACAATTATGTTTCTCACTATATATAGTATAGAATGAATAAATGTACCACTTTTTAATTGTTTAAACAAACATAATTTGTTGAAATAATCACTTTTCCAAAAATACTTTAAAAATCGTAATTAATTGTGTGTCTTCTATTTTATTTCATTTTTTTTCTTATCGAAAAATAACTGCTTGAGCAAATAAAAATTGTTTAAACAAATAGAAATTTGTAAAACATTAGAAGAAATGTATTAAAATTATGTGATTATTCAACAAAAAGTAGCATGTGATACCAATTTGAAAAATGTGGACATCTCTGGCTCAATTTTGAGAAATTTTGGAAATAAACAATAAGTAAATTTTAAATAATCGCACAATTTTAAAAAAAATTTACTACTCCAAAAAAATGAGAAAATATTGCATTTCAATCAGAAAACCCGATTATTTTTGACATTTTTGGGGAATAAATAATCATTTAAATAATTTAGATTTATTTAAACGATTTTAAATTGTTTAAAAAGTCATGGTAAATATTTAAGTTGTCCATCGTTAATTGCTCGTATGAAAAAGACGACGGAAATTTCTAAAAAGTAACAATAATACGTACAAACTCCTCTTAAATCCCTAAAAAACTTCGCAAGTTTCGAATTTCGACAAAAAAATTACGGCTTCTCTTTCTCTGGAAATGGAAACTTTGGAGGGGGGGAGTGAAAAAATATTTGCAATGCATTTTTGGACCACCCTGATGATTCCTATACAACTTCAGACAATTATTATTTTGGGAAATTGTTGTCAAAGGAAGGTGCAGTGAAACTCTTCTATTGCGCCGGTTTTGGGCTGACGGTGGGTGGGAGCAAACCTGTTAGAGCCCGCTCCGCTTATTTTTGTTCACGCCTGAGTGCTTGCGTGAGTGACGACCACAGACCCCGCTCCCCCCGCACAGCTCCGGTTCCATCTACCTGCGGCGCGGCGTCAATTCTTGGAATGGCTATAGAAGGGAGGGCTATTGAAGGGTTTTACATATTTAAAAAAGATAACCACGAATTAAGACTGACAAAGGGATATAATCGGATACATTTTTTTGATCCCTTTCTATCGTAAAAATTCAGTCAGTCAAAAGAATGTTTAAGATGAAATTAACGATTTTTTTACCTATGTCTTAATTTTATAATTAACAGGTTATTCTGGCGAAATTATGGGTCAACCCTCTGAACCCCTGTACTTGAAAGAACCTATTGGCGAGATTCTTACTTCAAGGATGTACCGTTCATTTTGTCACATAACAAATTTCTATTCTAAGAAACATGGATTGCAAATTTATTATCACGCCGCGTACTTTAACTCTTTAATCAATGATCTTGTTGAGAATGCCCGAAAGTGCCCAGATGATGGCAGGCTGTTTCAAGAAGCGAAAAGATTGGCCAGAGAATTCTGCCCTGATCAAACAAATGACATAATCTCAAGAGTTGCACACTCAATTCATAACAATATTTGCAGCAAGATTACAATAATGTAAGTTTCACGAAAATTCGAACTTTGCAGTTTATTTTTAGGTTAATTTAAAAGAAAAATCTATTATTTTCTAGGGTTCAGGCCTGGCGAAGGGATGTTAAGACAATTTATCATACTAATTTTTCAGCTGAATAAATTCGTCTGTCAGAAACCGATTGCGCTCAGGAGTTTTTTCTGCAGTTTTTCGCTCCTCTGGCCAAATTTTTAGAATGCGAGCGCTTCTAATAAAAATCCGGCTGCAGACGGTAGGGAATTTTAGAGATTGGAGTCCCTTCAAAATTTAACTTTTAAGGTGCATCTAGAATGATTTTAAACTTAACGTTTTTTTTAACAATTGTGCATATTTAAATAATTTTATAATAATAAAAGTTTGAATTTTATGTGTATGTTTCATTTCTAAAACTCCGTATTGAAAATTTCAGCAGCTAGTTAAAATATTTTAAGCAAAAAACAAATTATTATCTTTCTACCAAAGGAGATGAATTTCCTACTAAAATGATAAATATCTATTCTGGAATAATTGCGGTTGAATTTTGAAGAAATACATTTTTTTAATTTTGAAGAGTCAATCAAAAAGTTAAATTTTCAACTAAAAATATAATTTTTTACACAAAAAGATGAATTTACTACACAAAAAATAATTCAATGAAATTCAAAAATTCTCAACCAAAAAGTTGAATTTTTAACTAAAAAAGGTGAAGTCTTAAACAAAAAGATTAATTTACTATGAAAAAGGAGATTTTTCACAAAATTGAGGAATTCTCAAACAAAAACTTGAATTTCCAACTAAAAATAAGAGTTTGAAAAAAGATTAATTTACTAACAAAAAATAAATATTTTCAATAAAATTTAATATTTATAAACCAAAAAGTTGACATTTTAAGAAATAATGAAAAATTTGCTTACTTAATTTTTACGAAAGTAGTTCAACTTTAAAACCTAGTTGTTAAATTTTTAAACAAAAAGATGAATTTTCAACGACAACAAAATAATTTTTACAAAAGAGTTCAACTTTCAAACCAGCAGTTTAATTTGCAAACGAAAAATGATTTTTGAAAAAAGGTGTTCAACTACGAACCAAATAGTTAAATTTTTAACCAAAAATGGTATAGTTAAATTATCAGAAAACAATTTTTAACCAAAAAGATGAATTCTCAACAAAAAATTCAAAACTAAAAATCAACGAAAAAGATAAATTTTTAGAAAAGAATATTAATTTCTTATCAACAAAGATTAATTTTTAACAAAATGGTTAGATTTTCAAGCGAAAAAATAAATTTGGAACTAAAATAATTAATCGTCAACCAAACAAGCGTATTTGAAAAAGGTATTTTAATTTTTAACCAACTAATTAAATTTTTGACCAAAAAAGATGAATTCTTGACAGAAAATATAATAGTTGAGAATTAAACTAAAAAATATTTCTAACATTCTATCAAAAAGAATGGTATTCATTAAAGAAGATGAATTTTCAACTAAACTGTTGAATTTGCAAATCAAAAAATATTTTTTAGTCAATAATAAAAGAAAAATAGGCAAATTATAATTTGACCAAAAAATAATTTAAACTTTCAATTTAAACTTGAAGGTTATACGAATATAATAATTGCTGGGTCGCCCAGAGGACTGGCTTTTCTAGATTGCAAGGTTTTAAAATAAAATTAAAAATTACTTTAAAATTGATGAATTTTTTTCTACTACATTGGCATTCTTTTTTCATCGATTGTACTTCGTTAAAAAAATGTTTTAGGAATATTGCAAGATTTATCAATAGTTATTAATAAATAAATAAATTAAATTAAATATAAATTAAAAATAAGTACTTTTTATAATTTCAAAACTGGGATATTAATAAAAAAATAATACTTCCGATTGTAAAACTTACATCAGCGATTTCTCCAAATTTTATAGAAATATAATTTTCCTTGAAATCTAGAGAAAATTGAAAAATTTCTTATGTTTTCACCAAAAAGATGAATTTTCAAATCAAAAAGAATATATTTTTAGCTAAAAGTGAATAAGTTCAATTTTCAGATAAAAAATTTAATTTTAACCAAAAAACAAATTTTTAACAAAAAAAGTTCAAATTTCAACCAATAACGAATTTTCAACAAAATATCAGTCTCGTAAATTGTAGCTTTCATTTTTTGTACGATATTTTTTTCTTATTGTCATTCGTGATCTTTTATTCGATATAAAACTATTTATAAAAATTTCGCTATGCTCTCATTTAAAAACATTCGTCGAAAAAATCAAAATTTCATATCTTCTTCAAAATATAATTATTTAAAATATATTGTTATGTCATATTTTCTGGCCAATCTTAAGTAATTGATTAAATTTACTGATTTAACTATTATTCGATGGGTTGACGGAAATTTAACTATTAGATTGAATGTTTCTTTAAAAATTCAAAATTTTGTTTCATATTCATGTATTTTGTAAAAAATGAAATTTTTTGGTTTCAAATTAATCTCCTGGGCTGAAAATTCATTTATTTTGATCAAAATTTGTTTTATTATTGGAAATTAATTTTTTAATTAAAAATTTCCATTTTTTATTTAAAAATTTTTTTATACGCATTCAGTTGATTAAAATTCAATTTATTCTGAAATTTGTTCCCTTAAGTACCAGGAATCTGCATTATCATCTGAGAATAACAGAAATTATTAACGTCTTTTCAAACTAGATGAAGCTATGAATTCAACATTTTTTTTAAATTAAATTTTGTCTGAAAAAAGATCTTCTTCGCTCTACATAACTTCCGATTGCCAAAGGAGATTTTATTCAGACAAAATTTAATTTAAAATTTTTTTAATTGATAGCTTGATCTAGTCTGAAAAGACGTAAAAAATTTCTGTTATTCTCTGATGATAATGCAGATTCCAACAAACGTTTAATTCTTTTTGGTGAAAATTCATCTTTTTGGTTTTGAAATTTTAATTATTTTGTTAAAAATTCATTACTTCGATTGAAGATTCATCATTTCAGTTAAAAATTCATTTCTTTTGTTACAAATATAAGAATTTTATTAAAGAATCGATTTTTTTCTTTGAGATAAATTTTTTGGACTGAAAAAACAGATATTTAATTTTGCTAAAAAATTTATAGTTTTTAGTTAAATTTGACCTCATTTAATTTAAAACTTGCATTTTTTTTCTTTATTAACTGAAGTATCTCTCGTGGTTGAAAACTTAATTTCTTTGTTGAAAGTTCCTCTTTTTTTGCAAATTCTTCTGTAAATAGAATATTTTTTAAATAATATAATATAATAATAATAAATCTTCAGCCAAAAGGATTAAATTTCTAACCATAAAGGAATTTTTAACAAAAAAGGTCAACTTTAAAACTAACAGTTTAATTTTCAAGTGGCAAATATTTTTTTAAACAAAGGAGTTCAATTATGAACGAAGTAGTTACATTTTTAAACAAAAATCAGGGTGGCCGTTTTAATAAATAAAAAAAATTTGCGGTCATTCCCTGATATTTTCCCGGTTTGAAAACATTTTTCACGGTCAATGAAATCTAAAAAAATCTAACTTGGTTGATGATTAATAATTTTAGTTGAAAACCTTTTTTCCTCAAATTAATTTCTACTAAATTAATTTTTTAAGTTAAAATTGATCTATTCCATGTTTGGTAGAAAACTCATTTCTTTGGTAGAAAATTTAACTACTAGGTCGAATGTTTCTTTAAAAATTCGAAATTTGTTTTAAAAAATTCATCAATTTTGTAAAAAATTATATTTTTTGGTTTAAAATTATTCTTTTTGGTTGCAAATTCATTTATTTGGTTAAAACTCTGTTTTATGGGGACAACTGAAAAATCCCGAAAAATAAAATTCCCTATTTATAAAATTCCCTAATTGGAAAATTCCCGAATAATAAAATTCACGACAACTTAAAAAAATTAAAAAAAATTAAAAATTAAAAATTAAAAATTAAAAATTAAAAATACTGAATTGAAAAATTGACGAATAAAAAAATCTCGAATAATAAAATTCCCGAATTGGAAAATTGCCGAACAATAAAATTCGCGACAGTTTATAATATTACCGAATTGGAGAATTCCCGAATAATATTATTTCCGGAAATTAATAATATTACCAAAATGAAAAATTCCCGAATAATAAAATAAGAATTTTACAATTCGGTAATTTTATTAACTGCCGGGAACTTTAATGTTCGGTAATTTTCCAAATCGGTATTTTTATTTTTCAGCAATTTTATTATTTGGGAATTTTCCAATTCGGGAATTTCACAGTGTCGGGAATTTTATTTTTCGAGATTTTTCAGTCGTCTTCGATTTTTCCGAAGCTTTTTGTATTTTTTTAAATACTACGCAATTATCAAAAATGCGTCACCCAGAAATATTTTATTTAAAATTATTGTTATTTTAAATTCAAACAATAATTTTCGAAACTTTAAACATTAAAAATAATTGAAGAAAAAATTTTATTATTCTTTTTGTAACCAATAAAAGATATTTAAAAAATTTTAATTGTTTAAATTCGAGTATTTTGCGATTCTGGAATTTTCCATTTCGGGATTTTTATTTTTCGGTAATTTTATTATTCAGGAATTTTCCAATTCGGGAATCCTACAGTGACGGGAATTTTATTTTTCGGGATTTTTCAGTCGACCCGTTCTGTTATTGAAAATTATTTTTTTTAATGAAAATATAACAATTTTAGGTTTTGTGGGAAACTGACCTTTTTTCACATTTAATTCTTTAATTCATCTTGGTGAAAATTCATCTATTTGGTTAAAAATTTAACTGTTTTGTTGAAACTTCATCTGTTTCGTGGAAAATTGGTCTATTTTGGTAGAAAATTCATGTTTGGTTTAAAAATTCAATTATTTAATTAAAAATTCCTTTTCTTGGATGATAAATCATCATTTTAGTTGAAAAGCTTTTTTCCCCTAATTTAACTGTTTTCTTCAAATTTTTCTTCTTCTAAATTAATTTTTCAATTGAAAATTTAACTATTCCATGTTTGGTTGAAAATAAATTTCTTTAGTAGAAAATATAACTATAAATTGAAAATATTCATTTTTTTGTCGAAAATTCTTCATTCTGTTTAAAAATTGGTCTTTTTTGGTCAAGAATTTATCTTTGACTTGAAAATTTAATTATCTGCTTAAAAATTCTTTTTTTTTGGTTGATGATTCATCATTTTAGATGAAAATATTTTTCCCCCAATGTAACTGTTTCCTTGAATTTTTTTCTTGTAAATTAATTTTTTAACTGAAAATGTAACTATTCCATGTTTAGTAGAAAATTCATTTCTTTGGTAAAAAATTTAGCTATTAGTTTTGATTTTGATTTAAAGGATTCCACGAATTCAAAGAATTAAACACATTAAAAAATTTCACAAATTCAAAGATTTTCAAGAAATCAAGGAATTCCAAGAATTCCTCAAATTCATAGATTTTTACAAATTCCACGAATTCAAATATTCCTTAAATCAAAGATTTTTCCCAATTCAAAGATTTCTACAATTTCCAAGAATTCAAACAATTCCTCTAATTTAAAGGATTCCACGAATTTAAAGAATTTCACAAATTCAAAAATCCACAAATTCAAAGAGTTCTACGAATTTAAAGAATTCCACAAAATCGAGGAATTATAAAAAAATAAAGAATTCCAAAAATTCATAGATTTTTCAAATTCCACGAATGAAAATAATTCCTTGAATTGTAAGAATTCAAAGAATTCTACACATTCAAAGAGTTCCATCAATTCAAAGAAACTCACAAATTCAAACAAATCAACGTATTGAAATAGTTCAAAAAATTCAAAGAATTCCACAAATCCACAAATTTGTGCAAATTCATCGAATTCAAATAATTTCTTATATTCATAGAATTCCAAGAAATGAAGCAGTTCCACCAATCCAAACAATTTCACAAATGCATACGAGTTATACAGATTCCACGATTGCAACTAACTCCTTGAATTCAAAGAATTCCAAGAATTCAAAGAGTTCCACAAATTCAAAGAATTGTACTAATTCAAA
>JAWWLR010003625.1:0-12028 GCA_035041075.1 Acraspis erinacei
TCCACGCATGCGTGTAAATTATTTTTCGGTAAGTGTACGTCCCAGTTTAACCATTAAACTGCACCTTCTATACGCTAGAGTCATTTATCGTTGAAACGATTATTGGTTAAACGACGCACACTTTAACCGTTGAAGGATCTGTTTTCAAACTTTATTTTGAAAAGATGGAACTTTATCCGTGAAAGAAATCCTTTATTGTTTAGAGGAAACTTCTGAGAGTGTATTAATCTTTATTTTTTTCTTGATTCTTTTTCTTATCTTTCCCTGTTATAAATTCCTTCCTTACTCCCATAACCATTCCTCCGATTGATATGGCCTTTTTATGCTTCATATTTGTGGGTTGAACTTGGAATTTATAACCTTTCTTAACCCATGTTGTTCTTCCCTTTTTCCTTTCCGCTTTGGCTATTTCCCTTAACTTATGCTGCATCTTCCCTTCTACCCATGTAAAATCTTCCTTTGTTCTCTCCGATCTTCCAGATAACATCCTCTTCTTTATAATCAATTTCCTCTTATGTTGCCATTTCTTTCGTTTAACCAGTACCATTCTCTTCCTTCTTCTCTACTTCCTTTCCGCACTTCGCACTTCATCTGTCTCTACCTTAGAACCAATCCTTTTTAGTACTTCTTCCACTCTTCCCTTCAGCTCCTTCCCCTCCAATCTTATACACTTTATCACTATATTTCTTTTTCTTTCTTCCCTCTCTTTCATTTCTCTTCTTTTTTCTATTCTTCTCAGCATTCTCCGACTTATCATTCTCGCCCCAACCAAAATCCCGGTTCGAGCTTTCTATTTTCTTTATCCTACTTTGCATCTCCTCTAACTTTTTATTATAATCTTCCTGCTTCTCTAGTTTTTTTCCAATAAGTGCATGCTTTTCTATAAGTGTTCCATGGCTTAGTCCGATTTATTTATTTCTTTCCTAAGATGAACCATTTCCCGCCTAATTTCTTTCCTTATTTCCTATCACCTTTTCTCCTGCATTTCTTCATAAATACCCATTACATCTATCATAACTTCACAAATTTCTTTCAGTCATTCCTCTTTAATTATATATTTGGCTTCATATGCGTTTCCTTTAATATTCTTACTATTCTCATCCTTCTCCAGAAAACTCTGTGTTTCCGGCGGCGATCTGAACATTTTTTGGAAATTTCAAGCTTGAACCTATGTGATTCTTCACTTCACTGCTTCCCCTGTCCGCTATCTTCCTTTTGATAAAGGTCTAAATGGATCCCACGCTTTTTTCTCTTAATCTCTCCTTTTCCAAAGTTTTCGTGTTCTTCCTCCTTGCGTTCCTTCCTTTGATCTCCCCTTTCAATATACCCACCCTGTCACAATTCTCAAACCAACCAAACCTCAAGTTCCACAGAAATATGACATAATCCTAAAAAATATCTTCATCTCCTTTTAAATCTCACAATCACTCAATCAATCTCTCACATATGGAAGTCGGTAAAAAATTAGTATTCTTGATTCAAAATTGATCGTATTGGTTGTAAATTCATTCTTCTATTCAAAAATTTAACTGTTTTCTTAAAATTCCTCGTCTTTCTGAGTAAAATTAGTATTTTAACTGAAATTTTATCTTTTTCTTTAAAAATTCTTTTTGTTTAAACAAAAAGTATTGGAAATACAGTACCTTTTCTAGGAATGACTTCTGGATACAATTGACACTTCATGTGTTTTGCTAAAAATTCCATTTTTTGTAGGACATTGATTTTCTTGGTTGCAAATTTAAATAAAAAATTCAACTATTTTTTTGAATCGTAATCTGTTTAGAATTGATCTTTTTTGGTATAAGGCTATTTCTCAACATTCATTCTATTTGATGGAAAATTCATCGTCCTTAGTTGAAAAGTTCATATATTTTGTTGAAATTTTATCTTTTTAAAAAGATGATTCAGATTTTTGGTCAAAAATCCTACGTTTGGTCAATTATAATAATTTTATTTAATAGCTCATTAATTTACTTGAAAATTGTTATTTTTCTTTCGCCATAAAAATTGTTCGTTTTTCTAACTGGGCTGAGATTTGTAGACTTCGAGTTATGAGTCGGAGGGACGGAGATTGTCCGAATCTATCAGGGTTTCAACCGAGGGTCATGATACTCTTAAAATTTGCATGATTTATAATCAGTTTCATAAAGAAGAAAAAATAAAAAGAATTTGATACCTGTAAAACAGCAAATTTTGCTTTTGCTGCTTGTATCATAGGCACAGAGCTTGTGTTCATAGGTGTCTATGTAGAAGAGTTTGCCGTATTGCCAGAATGCCACCTCTGAATATCCCATATTGTCCACAATCGTTTCCCGACTGAGGGATGAAATTTTTTTTAATTATGCAAATGAGGTATGAGAGAAATTTTAATACAGGTCTGCTACAGGCTAGGGAATTCTGAAAAGTTTGGAAAAGTCAGAGAGTATTCGATAAGCTGATGTTAAAGTTAGTAGTTAGTTCAGGGGTCATCCGCAAATTCCGTTAGGCGTTTTTATGATATTTTCATTACCCAGTCCCTTTGTAACATACATTAGTGTTTTCGCTGATGCCTACCTTCCAATTTTTATAAGCTTTTATAAATGTAGGGAAGGAACGTGCATATAAATTCTGTTAATTAAATAAACTTGAACTTGAAAATTTAATGATTTTGGTAAAAAATTAAACCCTGATGTAAAAATTAAATTTTTTTTTTAATTCAACTGTTTTGTAGAAATGTTTTATTTTTTCTATGAAAATTCAAAGTAAGAAATTCAAAATGCATGTGAAGCAAGAGGATATGCAAATGTTAAAAAACTTGTAGCCTTCAAAAAAGACAAATTATCAATACAGTGTATAAATTTTCAAAGAAGCATTTAAATTTCGACACAACAGGAATATCGTTCCCCAAAAGAAACAAATTTTCAATCACATAATTGAATCTTCAACTAAAACAAAATAATTTTCTACCGGAGCTTGTATAGTTAAATTTTTAACCAACAAATTTTAAATAAAATAGATAACTTCTCGACCCAAGAAATTAATTTTTAGCTATGGTTGTGTAATTTTTCTCGGTTGAAAATTTAACTAGTTTTGATTTAAAGTAAAAGTATTTTTTAGTTAAAATTTTAACTATGACAGGTTTTGTTGAGGTTTCATTTTTTATGTTAAAAGTTAAACTCACTTGTTAGAAATAACTCTCTTTGTTTAAAATTAATTTCGTCATTGGAAATTTAACAATTTTGTTAAAAATTCAACTTTTTGGTTGAAAATTTATGTAATTTTTTACCATTCGTCTTTTTGCTGGAAAACTAATCTTTTTGGTTAAGAATTCAACCATATCGTAACAAATTATGGATTTAGGTACAAGTTTAAGTGATTTCTTAAAAATTTGTTTTTTCTTAGTTAAAAATGTATACATTTTTGCGTTGAAAATTCGCCTTTTTGGCTTAAAGATTGTACAATTTAGTTTAAAATTCTACTGGTTGGTCATTTCCAAGTATTTAGTCCAAAAGTCGTCTATTTGGAGAGATAATTAATTTTCTTGTTGTTAAAAAATACAACTTTTTAGTTCAAAATAAAGCGGGTGCTATTCTGAAAAACTGTGCCCGCTCCGAGCGAAATCGTGGTCAAATTTCAGCCGTTACCACATGTCCCGACCGTGAGATAGGTGGTTAAAGTCCGTGATAGGGTTAATACGATAATCGGGAAAAACTCTCGTGCACCTTGAAGACACGGGGCAACCTAAGGACGACCGCCTGCTGCATTTTCCCCGACAGTGTCTTAGCACCTTGTTGAGAAGCAGGGATTATTTTTAGGCTATCAGAAAGTAAAAGCTTCGCACAATTCAAGGTGAACTATGCCAGGCCTCGGGTGCATATCAGAAAAAAATGGTCGATAATGTTAAGTTCCAGTATATACGGCACTTCTCGTTCTCGACAATTGACTATATTTCCTTGGGGATATTTAGCGGAGCATATTACAGAGTGACAGAGATGGTAATAAAACACTCTTAGTGCAGCATTGTTCCTTTGGATATAGTTCGTTCCCTCATGAGTTTGAAAAAAATGTAGTATTCGTCCTAGCACCTGGTGAAAATAGAAATAACACCGCCTTGACATGCCAAATTAAAATCTCATTGCACGACTCCAATCCGGGTGATTTGAGGAAAACAAGCGTCAGCTCACAAGACGTCAGCTGATCTTCTTCATTTCTGTTGAAGTTACCGTGCGTCCTTTTGTCCAAGAGCTGTTCACGGAAGTTTTCCTGCTGTAGTTTCCTTATTCGGGCATTAAGGAGTGAAGAATCGAGATAGATAAGATTTGATGAACTTTGTTCACCCCTGCTACTGAAGTCAAGGTCAAGTGTTTTAGTATCTTCTTCTACCGCTTTCTGCAGAAATGCTCCTTTGTCCACCTCTTCGTGCTTTTTGACCATTTGAAGACGAGTGTCCCATCCATTTGCGAGTATATTTCATGTACCCAGATTAATCCTGTTGTGAAGACATTCAAGTTTTAGTGCTCCAGGACCACATTGATAGCGTGAGATGCATAACCTTTCGGGTCCTGATATCAAGGAATATGAGCTCAGCCTTCGTCCATAGAATTACTCCAAATGAATTGAGTAATACCGGTACGGCAAGCATGTCTGTTGCAGATACTTTGTTTCCCACCAACAGTTCAGAAGACCAAATCTGTCAGACGAGAACTTTCTACCTGCTTCAGAGAGTATGTTTTATAGGTGACACATCCTTAATGCGGGCCTGTAGCACGCCAAAGTATGTAAAGTTCTCTCCAGCGCGAAGGTGTCGTATAGCACTTCCGTCGACGAGCTCAGGGTCTTCGGGGATGCCGTTAAGTTCTCCACGTTTGGTTCAATAACCGAATACCCTATTTTTTGCTGCAAAAATACTTTTTTCGGCAGCAAACTATTAGGATCTTTAATTGAACTATAAATGAAGTGATTTCACCAGGCAGAAGTTTAAAATTATTGTTACTTTTGTTACTAAAATGTCTGAAGTATGGTTATGTCACAATATTGGAATGGGCATATCTATCTCACCGTTTAGGTGCTTTTAAACATCTATAAGGCCAGAATACTCACCTTTCACTGGACAAAAAAATTATATTTGTCAAAACCCAAACTCTTTTCCAATATCTCGTGGGGGCCGAAAGACACCCCTACGATTAATAAAAAAAATAATGTTATTTTAATCCCTACCCATTTCCAACTTCTCGTTAAATATGTTCATTACGATATATCGTGACCAACCCATATATGAGACATCGTACAAACAAAAGTAAGAATAATTTAAAACTTTTGTCTCGTCGAATTGCTTCATTTAACGTTCAATTAGAGATTCTAATTTTTTGCTGCGAAGCAACATTTTTTTCCGCCCGAAAAACAAAGGTGCCAGGTGGCGCCCCTAATCTGTAATCTAACCCCTCATTCCAAACAAACCTTGGCGCATTTTTCTAACCCAAAATTCATTTCGATAACCTTAAAGTATTCCTTAACAATAACTGGAGGCAGGCATAGTCGCTCTTTATTTTCAGCATAGCTCTTAAGATCATTCATTTAAAATACATGAGTGACTTTATCCTTTCGATTTCAACGTTTGTCGCGGAAGTACCCTTCGGTAGGGCGAAGGGTGAAAGAAAGTGGCAATAATGTTAGGGTAAATAGGAGTGGGCTCATAGTGTCGCCCTGAAAGACAACTCTCGGAAAGATGATGTTGTTATTTGTCACACAATGTTTTCCAGATGGGATAGTAAATCTAGTTTTCAAAAGCGGCATCAATCCCTCTATATACCTCGCCATGGAAAGCTTAAACCTTGATTTGTGTTAAAGGCCAGATGACCAATCTATGGGAGGTCAAATCTAAGGCTTTACGGTAATCAATCCAGGCCATCAATATTCCGCGCTTGTAGAATTCTGCGTCTTTTCAGAGAAAACTATCAATGAGAAGGTTGTCCCAACATCCTGCTACGCCTCCCTTTAAGCCCCATTGTTAGTACCTTTGGAAGAAGTAACGGACACCCTTCCATCAACCACTACAGAATGGGCTCTTTCGACTTTACAGCACAAGTCCGATAACTTTCCAACTTCGGGGCTGTGGAGGCGGAAAATTCCAGGAATTGCGGACTGATCGGATACCCCCTCTAGTAGCACGACATTAGTTGCGCGCATGTGTTATTCATGGGCGCAAGTAATGAGACAAGTCGCACATCTAGTGGGAGAAACACAATTAGTGTGCGTGCCGTAGGTGTGAAAACGTTATAAGGGGAGTGTATGCTTATCGAAACGGCAAGTTATCAGACGGCAAGTTATCGGACTTATACTGTACATTTGAGGTGAAAATTTGGGCCAAATTTAGGTGGATTGAAGGAAACTTCTTCCAGCAGAAGGTCTTGAAACCATCTGATCCTGGAGAGCAATGGTTGGAGACCAATAGTCTTGCAGTCTTCTTCCAGTTAATGATGAACTTCGTAGACTGCTCTCCAAAATGCTTCGACCTGCTCTTCTTTGTGCAGATCGTCGGCAGTAACTGGAGCTTCTTTGAAGAGTCGACAGGACTCAGAGACAAATTGTCTGTTTTCTCTGGCTTATCTTGTTCTTCATTCTAGACTTCCCCTAGCATCAGATAGTAATCGTATTTTTTCAAACATATGCTGCCTAATAGTCGGCAGCTGTGACTTGTTTATTGCCTGATAAAAGATCCGCAGTTCGTGCACGAACTGCCGAAACTGCGCTGTGAAATTCCTGGCAAATGTTATGTAGTCAATCGCGCACTGAATGCGGGAAGCATGCTGTTTTACTCAGCCTATCTTTTTTGTGAGTTGGTGCATTCATCTTTTCGTATTATGGTCAGCCGTTGGAATGGTTTCACGGTTTGCATCTGCAAAATCTTTTGCTGCATTATACAAACTACAATTGATAGTCTATAGGTAGGACTCTCCGAAAAAATCTACGCGAAGCTCTAGATCCGGTTCAGCTACATCTTTGGATCAGCGAGAAACCTGAATGTTGTTGTTACTCCGGGTCCTAAAGCATCACTCTTCCTCTATTAGGTGTCTGCTTGCAACGGCCCTCAGTGTCGCCTCTTTTTTTCTGGTAGCGGCTTGTTTCGGCTGCGGTTAAGTAGACGTTTTGCTCATATAACCTCTTTTCAGGAGTCCTCGGTTCGGTTTCGCAGGCGTTCATGTAAATCTTTTCGTCTTTGTAATGAAACATTCGTCTGCCTTAAGAAAACTTTTATCTTTTTGTTATAAAAATGCAACTATTTGGTAGAATAGAAAACAATTTTATTAAAAACTCATTATTTTTTATTAAAAATTCGTTCTTATTCTTCTTTGTTCTAAAATACTATTTTATTCAGTTTATAAAAGATTGGATGTTAAAAATATTACAAGATTAAAAAGTTGTGGTGTTTGAAAATTAATGACAAAAAAATGAGAAAGTAGTCAAAGAAAAATCAAGGAATTTTGAAAATTAACTAGCATACGTCGCAGAACATTTCTGGGAAATAAAAATTACTTAGAGTAAGTGAGAGGGGGCAGAGTAGAAATATTTTAGGACGTTTTTATACACGGTAATTGGTCGACAGTTCCGATGAAGGTTACGATTGATGGTCTGGTTCATTCATAGGACGCATCGATTTCACCCATGATTGTGGTTACTGTTTTTTTTCGTATATGAGGATGAATTCGGCATTTCGTGTCCAAATATGACGTTTTAGAGCCATTTTTAATTAAAAACTTGACAACAACACAATAGTCCTTCAAGAGGTGCGCGAGTATTTTTTTCAAGGCAGCTGAAAGAAGCTGACGAATCACGTTACTTCATCGATCGCTGTGATTGGCTACGCTCAAAGGCGATGGCGGCCTGGTCGAAATCGCCGCGTTTGAAAATAGAGAGAAACCTAAACGCGTAACCTGAACTGAGACCGGATCGTACTGCGCGCTGATTGGTGGACGTTTCTAATCAAAACCGTATTTGGAACCTGGAACCCCTCGTGTGAATCTGCCTTTATAATCAGCCCACGATCCGTTACGTAACTTAAGTGCGGCCCTAAGTCCATTATTAGGAAAAACAACTACGAGTATATTGGCGAATCTGCAGACCATTTCGGGTGGTTGCTTTTAAGCTTACACCATCTCACGTTTCTACACTATCTACACACAGGCGAAACTCTTTAAGCCACATGTCGATCTTGTCGAAAAAAAAAAACAAATGAGATGGGCCTAGTCCGACGTATGTGGCCTACAGAGAGAATTTCTGATTTTGAAGTGTTTTAATTTTCTCTTCACAAAACAGTGTAATTCCGTTTCAAGGGGGACAAGGTAATTTACATCTCACAGTGTTATTACAATTTCAGAAAAGAAAATTGTGAATTGTTTTAGAATAAGTTATAACCGATCACGGAATTTAATATATATTATTTTATAATTATAATTTAATAAGAATATTCGCAAAGACTTCAGATACATTTCGAAGATTACGCAAAGATATAAATGATATTCCAAAGATTTCAAAGATTTGAATAATTTTCCAAAGATTTCAATCATTGTACAAATATAAACAAATATCTAAAAAATATTTTCAAGGTTTTAGAAAGATTTCTATTTTTTTTTAAGATTTCACAAGGATATGAAAAGATTTCCCAAAGAGTTCGGATAGACTCAAATGATTTCACAAAGACTTCAATTATTTCGCAAAAATTTTGGATAGATTTTGAAAAGTGAAAAAAGAGTTTGAATAGATTCTAAAGTTTTCCATTATTTCCGGAATATTCCATAACGACTTCACGAAAACTTCAGTGATTTCCAAAAGATTTCAATAATTTCGCAAATATTACCAATTTTTTAAAAAATATTTCAAAGAATTCTAAAGATCTCACAAAGATTTTGCTAAAATTTCAGAAAAATTTTAAAGATCACACAATTTTTTCCTTGATTTTCCATGTATTTAGAAAATTTGGATATACTCGAATGTGTGTAGAAAAATAATGCCGCTGAAAAACTCCAAGCATTGCCGCTCTTAATTTTTGAAGCAGTCTTCAAACATTTATCGAAACGATAAATACGACATGATTAGTTAGCTATCCTTGAGTATGCAGTATATTCAGAAGTATTTGTGCAAGAAACGAAAATACTAGGATCTTCCAAAAAGTTATTGAACATTTTTTTACTCCAGAGGGCAAGTCACCACAAAATAGGTTTCTATTTCCGGCGAAAAGAAATCGGTAATTTTTGTTTGTAATTCGAATATTTGCGAGTCACCGGGTGCTTAATAATCCCAGTAAATTAACATGAAGAAATTTGGGATATTCTAAAATTTGAACTCATAGTTTGGGATTTGATCGAAACGTGCCAAGTTTTTTTATGGGTTGAAGAGTGTTTTATGCAAAATAATACCACACTAATAACTTTTATTTTTAACCCACCCTTCCCCTCCCCCTCAGCATATTGAATGATTTTGAGAGGTAGTGAATTATAATAAAAGATTTATGTTATTCTTTATGCAACTATTGTTTCTTCCTCAAATTTTCTTCAAATTGAGTATGGATGGTTTAGGAATAAGAATTTTTGACACCATGACATAAAGTTTTTAACGTAATTGATTAATCTACGAAATCACCCAATAAGGTAAATGACCCAGTAATCGTGGCGGTCCCAGTGATCGTGAAACTAGATTATAATTTGAATTTATTGGAAAAAAATTATGTCAAAAGTTACATTTAATGATAAAACCCACTTATTTTTAGCATTTTATAATGGAAAATAGAAATAACACTCGCTCAAATCAAGTAAAAAGCAAAAAACCTTGGCATGACGATTACTGGGACTAAGGATACGATTACTGACCCGTTTAACTTATTATTTTTACTTCAGAAAATACGATTTTTAAAATTTTTTCGAAAAAAATTGTTTAAAAACATTATGTTTGTTTAAACAGTTAAAAAATGGTAATGGTTCATATAAGTGACCGTCCGCGAGAAAAGGGACCTAATGCGTCAAAGCTGAATTTTACAGGACGAGCGATTGTCGCAGAGTCTGCAAGCCAGCATCTGAACAGTGGGAATGCGTCAACGAAAAGAACCCCCTCCACTTACCACTACACCTTTAGACGCCATATCCGAGAGATCCGCTCTCATCGGTGAGCTTCGGCTTTACTCACTAGAGGTTTAATGATTTAATAAAACAAAAAGCCATAGGATAAGGATTGAAAAAAAGTGGAAATCCCTTGCTCAATTTGGAGAAATTTTCAAAATAATTAATTGTTTCAAGATTTATATTATCTTTCTGAAAGATTTGACTAGTTGTTTAAAAATTGTTTAAGAGCCCACAAGAGATATTTAGGTTGTCCATTGGTAATTATTTGTATAAAAAAAGGCGACAAATATTGCTGAATCTTACCAATAATACGTAAACGGTTGTATTACATAGACACTCCTCTTCAATCCCTAAAAAATGGGCACATTATCATAAAACCCTGAAATCTGAGTTTAATTTTTCAAAAATCGAAAATTTCTCTATTTGATTTAAATAGGATTTTGAAGTGCCCGGTGGTACGTTTTTATATTTTAATTTCATAGAAAATTTTCGTCAAATTAGATTAAAAATAATTTTGAATAACGAATAGTTTTCCTAATATATTTATTACAAAATCTACAATTAGAATGACCAAACAGCTTCAAGATTTTGGCCGAAAAAAACCATAATATTTCGCAAACATTTCGTAAAGATTTAAAAAAATGTCACATAGTTTAAACTATATGACGAAGGTTTAAAAAAATTTGGGGCGATTTAAAACACCTCACAAAGATAAATTGAGAAGGTATGAATGATTTCCCAAAAATTTCAAAAGGATTTAAGTAATTTCACAAATATTAAAAAAGATTTGAAATATTCCCGAAGATTCTCCAAAGATTTGTCAAAGGTTGCAATGATTCCTCACAGATTTCTCAAAGATTTCATAAAGACTAGAAATATTTCAAATATTCCACTAAGAAAAGTTGAAACATTCGCAGTTCCGACTCCGTCTCCCCGTCTATTATCCTTGCAGTTAGATTATGAAAGGAACATTTTTGTTTACGCTTAATTTTATTTTGTAAGAAATTAATATTTTATTGTTTCTGTCAAAATTTTTTTTAAATCTCCTATTTTTTGGATCATGGAGTTATACATTTGAGCTGAAAATAAAAAATGTTGGATAATTTTTGTTTCTTTCTTGACTTAAAAATCTTTCTTCTTTGAAAATTCACCACTTTTGTTGAATATTCCTCTTTTTGGTTACAAATTGAACTATTGTCTTAAAAATTTATGAATTTTTTTGTAAATTCGTCTTTAGTGACAGAGAATTATTTTTCTTGATCTTCAAAAATAAAAAAATATTTCGTAATATCTTTCACTTCCCCCTCCGATGTAGTCTTACGCCATTTTTGGATGACCTCTGGTAAAAATTTGTATGACTATTGCCTCTAAAAATCTTATAAATTAATTTGGAAACCAAAATTTTTTGGTGGATTATGATTGATCTCCAAGTTGTAAAGTTGTTCTTATATTTGAAAAAGACGCATAATGGGCAGGAAAAATGAAAAATTAGCGACATAAAATTAAGAAAAATTCAAGGAATTTTGAAGTAAGGATTTTTTTAGCAACCCTGTCAATACTGCATTTATTCTTTACTAAAATACAGTTCTTGACAGAGAGATATAATTTATTTGATAAGATTTTAGAATGTTGACAAATATTGAATGTACACTGAACAAATAGTTGGTTAGGACCACGATAACTAAGCGAAAAAAAAGATAGAGCATTTAAAAAAAACAGTCGGAAAGCCTATGAAACTCCGCGTCTAGTAGTGTCAAACAGATTTTTTTTTGATCTTCTGAAGAGAGTACAGCACGTGATAAGTTTTAAAAAACAATTCTAGATTTTATCAAATTTTGTATCTCGAATTCAACTTTTTGGATGACCTAGGAAAATTGTTGCAAAAATCTGAAATTTATACGACATAGAGCCTGAAGTTTTATCTTTAATTTAAGCCG
>JAWWLR010003692.1:0-12024 GCA_035041075.1 Acraspis erinacei
GATAGAAATCAGTGGTTATTTAAATTAATTTTTATACTTAATTCTAATGAAAAAAGTCAGGCATCGATATGTAAACAAGTCTTGAAAATATTGCATTTATTTTGGCTAAAAAATTATCTTCAATTCAAAATTTCAAAAATAAGTCTATTAGTAATACGCTTCAAAGGATTTTTAGGCATACAGTCAAGTTTAAAATTACTTATTCCTGAACTTGATTTATAAAATTACCTAAAAAAGAAAAATTTATTATTGGATCCAATTTTACAAGAGTAGCTAACACAACAACAATGGTTCATGATATATTTAATCCGGAAAGCATTTTTTTTAACATTCAAGTTTTTTCTTTCTATGTTTTTGTGGAAACAATTATGTTAAGATTGTTTCCGAAGAATTATTTTTGGTAAATCATTTTTTAAGGAAACTATTCATTAGATAATATTACAGAAAAGTATTTTGTAATACTTTCGTTGAAATTTTTCTCCTACAATTTGTTGAAATGACCAGAGGCATTTTTGTCAATTTTATAAATCAAGTTAATGATTGAGTAAATTTAAACTTGATTGCTCATCTATAAAATCCTTCATAATTTTTAAGCATTAATATCATAAAGTTTCCCAATTTGCAATAAGTTTTGGACATGTTGGCGTGTTACACCAGAAATTGGTATTTCTCATCACAAATGATTAGATTTCAGAGATTAAAAATTTTTTTAAATGTTACACTTCACCTTTTTGTATGCGTTTCTTATCGGTTTATTTTAAACCAATAATCTTCATAGTTTGAACGTTCATAATTTTGAACAATATCAGGCATTTTTTCCAAAATCATTCTTTTAAGGGAAAATTATTAGACTTAAAAAATAAAGGTCAATTCTATCTCAACTTTACGTTACGCTAATGATTTTTGTCGGATATTCTATTATTTTAGATTGCAGATACAATTAAATACAAAAGTTTTATATTTTAAACATTATTCGAGATAAATTTGGTTTTAATTTAATTAATTTAATTTGAAATCGACAAAATCTTTTTTTGCAATTTAGTTAAACATGTAAATTTAAAAGAAAAAACTTATTTAAAATTTAAAACCACAGAATAATAAATTTAATTTCAAATAGAGATTGAAAAAAACCAATGCGGAAGATTATCCATAATAAAAATTTGCCTACCCTAATCAGGCGTTTTTACAAAAATCTGAATCTAAATTGGAAATTCTCTAAACAATTTAAACATATTTTAAACATCTTTTCGAATCTGTCCGTTTAGATTTTTTTTAATTGCTAAACAATGTTTCCTCAGTGCTAAGGTGTTTAAATATAGTTCCACAGATTATTTTACTAGCATTTATTTTCTTTAAAGTATAGGTATATTATCAAATTTACCAATAGAATTTAGGACAACGCCCAGCGATAGGACCAGCGTAAAAGAGATGCTCATTATTTTACAACTGAAGAAAAACTGATTACTCTATTAATGAAGAATTTGGTAGAAAAATGTTCTAATGATTAGTCCTTCATTTTATTACATTTCTCAATATACATACACATATGTACTAAAGTCATTATCTTATGAGTCGTCTTATTTTATGAGCTTGTTTTTGTAAGAAATTGTTAATTCAGGAATTCACGCCATTTTTCCAGTAAATATAACTTTAAAATGGAAATATTTTTAGAATTAGTTAGTATTTTCAAATCTTAAAAGTTATACCCTAATTGGTTAAACATTTTTTTTTTTTAATTTGTTCAATTATTTTTGTTATCAATTTTTTTAATAAAACAATTGAATAAAAAATATGCAATACTAAAGTGGCGAGGGGAATTGTAACCAAAGGGCCGTTTTTTTAATGTTGTAAAAGTAAGACATATTATCAAAAACCTCACATAAATTGAAAAACATTTTGCTTTCTAAAAGCTCATACGCAGCTAAATTAAACCTTCAAATTATCTAGTTAGGTACTTGAAATATTCTAGATGTATTATGTAAGCGCTTCTCACCAGAAATAATATTTTCTTAAAAACTTTTTACATAAAATCTTAGAGTTTCGAAAAAGTCTTATGATTTTTAATAATTGTTGGTTGTTTTAGTTTCTTTACCGGAAATTCGTATATTTAAACAAAAATATAATTTAGATAACCCAGTAAAGGCGCGAGAAGCATTTAGATAGGTAGGCTCTCGACAAGCTCAAATTTTCCTCGCTTGCTTCGAGTCTTCAAATTAAACAGAAGGAAAGGACAAAATATTCCATCCTTAAAATTCCTTTCTTAATCCAAAGAGGACTTTAGGTGAATAATCACAATTAAAATCTGCTTGGAGATGTGTCTTGCTAGAAAGGAGGGACTGTGATTCCTACCAGAAATTTTCTTCTTATTTAGAAATTTCCTCTTGGTCAGGATTCTGCGATTCAAAAATAAGCAAAAGAATCATCAATTTCGATAAAGGACTGTCCAAAAGTTCAATTTATTTTAACTAAAACCGGAAGGAATTAATTTAAAAAATTGGACAATTTTCCTTTTGATTCTTATAGTGGTTTGAGTACGTTAAAATCAGTTTGGAGATTTAATTTCATCACGAATGATGTATGCCTCGAGCTTCTTTTTGTAAGATATTTGTATTTTTTTAAGCTGTCCCAGAAGAAAAATTTGTTTACCTCACCAAGCTTAATTTATTGATAAAGAATTTGGTTAACGGTGTAGTCCATTATTTTTATTTCTATTTGACATATTAAATGCTAGATGCTTCTTATTTGAAGAACTATCTTATCGCATAAGTTTGTCCTTGGAAGATATTTGATCAAATCGGAAAATTTCTAATCGACATCGTGCATCAGACATGAGTTGAATTTTTCGATTAATACGATTTATGAGTTTTAAGAGCAGTATTTCTTTGTTAAACTTATTTAAATATTATTTAAATTTTGTTCCTGGAACAAATGATACAATCACTTGTGTCTCTTCATAGAGAAGCAAGGTAAAACAATGTGACTTTTTTCGAAAGTGTTACAAATTCAAGAATCCAAAAAGAGCAACCTAAGTTAAATTATTGGTACAATTGAGCAATTTTTCACTTTTCACCCCTAATTTGTATTCTTAGGCTAAAAGAACTTCCTCACGATAAGTTTCACGAAAATTACTGCGCAACCATAGGGTTTTATAAGTATAAGGAGAATTTAATAGAATTCAATGTTTTCAAATGATTTACAGGGATTGTAAAGTATTGACACGGATTTTTTTAACAATCCAAGTTTTTAAGAGGATATAGACAAATTATCATATTTACCATTTGAATTAAGCACAGCTAAAAATACTAAGAGAAGAGAAGAACAGAATCTCATTATTTCTAACCGAGAAAATACTGATTACTGTATTGATGAAGAATCAGGTAAGCAGTATAGTTAATAATTATTCTGTCGCTTTGCAACATTATAAAATACATGATTTATGCTTCTTATCTCGAAATTTATCATCTATTTCGTGACCTTATCTATTAAACATCTGGGAGTTTTTCAACTTTAAGGCGCAGAATCTGTCAGCAACAAAAAATGTTAGTTAGTTTTTTCCTTCTTTGAGGAAAACATCCTTATATTACTAATAGGAAAATGAAGGAGTGCCTTCTATATTTTTTGCAAAATTGAAAAAATATCTCTGCTAATTTAAGGAATGCACCCTATCATTCAACCTTGAGGAGAAATATTTTTCTCAAATCGAGATTTTGCGGAGGGAAGTGTAGACCTAGAATTATTTTCATCATAGCAGGATCTATTCTCAATATAAAAATATTTCGTTTGAGTAATGCTTTTTGAAAAAATAATTTTATTGATAAAAGGAACTCGAACCATTTTTTTAATGACGCTAACGAAAACGATTTACTTTTCGAAAAAACTTTCGAAATTGGTCTTCATGAATAAAAAATTAGAATTCCAAATTTAATTTCGAAGATCGTAAGGAAAAAAGCTTAAGCTCTCTTTCTAACTCAAGCTTTAAAAAAGTGTCATTCCAGTAATAGAATATGTATCAGGTATATTGGCGTCATTGGGTAAACACTCGAACTGTAAATTTATTTCTGCGACAAAAAACAAGGAATTATATTTTCCTGAAGTGATAGACGGCCAATTTTAAATTTCCAAAAATGTATCCAAATTTTGGAACCAAACACGAATTATGCTATGCAGAAAACTAAGTGTTGTGGGATTCAAACCTTAATTTATAACTTAAGCAAAAGTTTTAGATAGAAATCATTAGTTAAATACAACCTAAAATAACCGCTAAGAGAATTTTTGAACTTGACCTTCAGTTTAGTAAAGTTAAGGAATATACCCAAGGCCAACCAATTATGTCAATTTTCTCGAAAGTAATCATGCTAACATAATAAACATTGCAAGCCACAAAGATATATATTCGTAAAATCCTGTTTTTTCGATTCAGGGGCTATCAAAACGTGGATATTTCCCAAAAACAGGGGGGGGGGGTTAAAATTTTATACAAATCTAAGATCTTCTCAGATGAGAATGTCTCCATGCAGCAGGCAGATATATATTTTTTTTATTGGTAATGATATTTATCAAAATTAAAACAGAAACCATATTTGCGTTCTTTCTTTCGCTGTTTTTGTGAAAATTATTTTGTTTAAAAAGACCAAAAGAATTCAGAGATTCCGCATGATCTCAAGGGATTTGGAAATATCTCCTCAGATTTTTTTAATACGGAAGAATATTTGTAAAAGTATCGATATATTATTATATTTACCAATATAATTAAGGGCATCCTCCATCAACTACTTAAGACTAAAAGGGATGTGCTTTATTTTTTAACTGAGGAAAAACTGGTTTATGTATTAATGAAGAATTGAGTTAGCAATGTTGCTAATTAATAATATAGAATTTTATTACATTTATAAATATTCATAAATATATGTAATTGCATAATATCTTTTAGCACTACTTGGAAAATTTCTAATTCATTAACTATTCAGACTAAGTCGAATTTTTTTAAAACACTCTAATTTTTGAATAACAACTAATTATTCAAAAACATTAAATTATTGATCAGCTTGTCACAATATCCCATCATTTTGGATTTGCGTTCTTAGATTTAGATTTAATGAACATAAAATTTAAAATAACTGAACTAAATAGCCCTATGTAAACAATTTGAAAATAATGGAATAATATTTTTAAGCTGGTGAACTCTATTTTAAATTTAATTTCATGAATTTTTATTTTTTGAACACCATACTCAAAATCACTGACTCTAAGGATCTCATAGATACAATTTAAAGAAAATACAATAAAATTTTGAAGTTGTTCTCATACATTTTGGATCCATCTTCTTGAATTTCAATTTTTTAATTAAATATTTGAAGTGATGGATCCTTAGAACAACTATAGACATAATGTTGTAAAAAAGTGAATATAACTTTCAAGCTGGCAGCCAACATTTTGAATCCTGCGTACTGAATTTTTAACATCATATGTGGAACCAATTACAAAAAAATCTGCTTATTGTCTATTGTCTAGTTTGCCCATGCTTTTGACCCACTTTACAATATTTCCGATTCTTTGTCAATGTTTTGGAATTTTTTCAGATTTTTGGAAAAATTTTAAGTATGGAAGAAGACAATATGACAATTATTTGTTTGAAAAGGCACAACAATAAGTTTTTTAAGAAACATTAAATATTATTTTATTTAAAATCAGAAAGTGCATGGTTTACTAATTAATTCATAGCATTTAAACTGTTAGTCACAGAGAGTTCAATGACCGTAGAGTTTTTAATACTCTTTTAGGACCTTCATACGAACAATAATAAAAAATGCGTAGAGAATTTTTATCTTTTTCAGATTTTATATCTGCTATTTTGTTTCAACAACACTGAAATTTACTACTGGCAGGCATGGTTGCGAAGAGGAAAATTAGAGATACTTTTAAGGTGATTTCACATTATCTTTGAGAATTTACATGCATGAAACCCTAATATTTTCAAGTATTTAAAAAAAATTATCAATTTTTTTTTGTTTTGAAAAATTGACATTTATGTGTCCTGCCAACCACCTGCCGTTTAACACATATTTTCCATTTAGAAAAACGCTTGTGGGAGAATCATAAATATGAGGCTTTTTTCAAGCCCGTTTCATTGATCAAAAGCATTAAAAAAATTGATTGAAATGTTACAATGTAATTATTATTAAATAATTGAAAATCACCACATGCCTTCGGCACTGCTTTCTGAAAATCACGTAATAACTTAGATATTATAATTTTTTCTGGGCTCTGTATCTTAAATAATTTTTTTGGGAGCCAGGCCTGTTCGAGGCCTCGATATAGTGAACTCCTCTCTAACGTCAGAGATATTCTCTACAGCGTGGAGGATGGGCATTATCCGCCCTCTCCCAAAATTTGACCGACCAACTTCCTGCAAGGATTTGCGCCCGATTAACAGTCTCTCCTACCTATTAAAGACACTAAAAATATTTGCCTTCTGCAGCTCTCCATACATCAGCAACAATCGGATGCTACCAAATCATTAGTCCGGTTTCGGGAAAGATTTCTCGGCGGCCACAACCCTGCTCCATGTATCAGGTGAGTTAGGCCGGACACTGGACCGTTCAGAGGTCACTATTTTAGCCCTAGTCGACCTGACTCGGGTGTTCGAAACTCTCGATCACCAACTTCTTCTAACCAAACTAAAATCTGAGGGAATCTCTGGGAATGAAATGCCTTGGTTTAGTTGCTTTCCCCTGAACAGAAGCACCGAACCTTCCGAAATCCTTGATAACATTTCTGTCGATTTTGCAGACGGTATCCGGGGGCAAAGTAAAAGTCTCGATTCACATGTATGTAGCTGACACGCAGGTGTATGTCCGTTGCAAGCTGGTGGATCTAGATGCCGGTACTGCAGTGTTTTTTCTGGCTTTGAAATTCATTGAGCGTGGGCTGAAGAGCGAGATCTAGTTAGTAACCCTGCGAAGTCGGTTATTCTACCTATAGTTAACTTTAAAGATGCTTGCCTGCCAACTTGGCGATAGGCGGATCCTTGTTGTCCATCGTAGCTCAAGCCAAAGACATAGTTCTTACAATGCAATCCAGTTGGATTTTCCAGGATCATGTAACTTCTTAAAACAAAAGCAGCGTATCTGCGTTTAAGAAAATTGTATCCTTTTCGTCACTCCATTCCACTCAGAGTAAAACTGTTGCTTTGTCAGTCTTTGGTGCTGGCCTTCTTGAATATGCGTATACAACATATGGCCCGTACCTGAATTCCAATCTGCAAGAGAGGATACAGAGACTGCAAAATGCGTGTCTTAGATACACATATGGGATCATAAAATACGACCAAATTAAACCCGTTTTGCAAGAATCAGGCTGGTTGAAATAAAGTACTTATGGGAAGCGCATCTGTGTGTCCTCTCTTTCAGGGTCCTCTCGCAGAGCATACCGGAATAGTTATTTGATAGATTGTCATTTGTAAAAGATAAGGGATCCAGAAAAGGAAATGACTTCGCATGTCAGCATGATTTTTTTAATCTTCAAAAAAAGTAATCTAACTCTTGTCTTCGTTTATCTTTAAGCTCCGCATTTTAATATTTTAATATAAGCTCTAAATTAGTTCACATTATGGTACAACAACCTGCCCTTTTCAGTTCTCTGGTGTTTAAAATAGATTAAGAGCGTTAGGTTTGAAAGCAGCTTTAAGCTTTACTTCGCCCTTTGGGTTCTCATTTTATATTTGATCGCCATGTACGTATCCTTTTTTTACGAACTCAATAAAGATTTATTATTACTATTATTATTATTTCAAATCAAGCTGGTGCTTGAGTGCCGTAGTCATGAAGTGTCCACCGCAACCGCGATTTCTGACCTTTAAAGTCAAATCTATAAATTCACAAAAAATCTCTAAATATCAAAGAAAAAGTTCATTAATTAAAATGTGTGAGTTGTAAGAATCTTGCAGCGTCATGAGATTTAAGGGTTAAAGGGAATGCGAAGGAATTTTTTTATTTTCTTCTAAAAAATACTGCCTGGATCATTTACGAATGATTGACGTTTTGATAACCATAACTTATTGACGTTTTATTTTAATCTCTAAGTACAACTTACTAGTAACATTTTTATTGAAGCTCAGAAAACGAAGACTATTTTATCTTTGCTTTATATTTTCTCTTAACTTGAATTGGTATTGCGAAAGATATGCGGCTTACACTTCATTTAATCGCGTCACACGAAAAGCTGTTTTGATTGAGCGCTGGGAACCTACTGGTGTTTCTTGTATTTCTTTTTTATTTAATTCGGTAACTGTGCCGCTTTCCATGTTTATTTTCGCCCGTCTCGTGTGTCCTGTATTCTTATCATAAATATAAATTCCAGCAAGAACATCACTTTCGTCCAAAATTGCAAAGACGTCACCATTGGATGTTGACAAAACAATTTCTTCTTTGGTTGGCCGAGGCTTATAGGTATTATTTATTGTTTTTAATTTGATATTTTTATCGGCAGGAAAAGTATATCTTCGAAGTTCGAATATCCGGTTCGGATTCCATTTGGATGCAAGCCGAATAAATTTAAGATATTCAAGTCCATATTCATGTTCATCAAAAGAAGGAAGCCTTATAGATTTAAGATTTTTTCTCACGGAAGCAGACCTCTCTGGAGAAGAAGGTATGGCAGGAGGAGACCTGGACCGAAACCTCGTTGCCGGTGGACTCCTCTCCTGCGAATTTCTTCCGTTAAAAGGATAAGATGTTCCGGCAGGATGCATACCAGGGATAGGGGCGCCATTGGGTAAACAGTCGAACTGTAAACTTGAGCCTGCAACAAACAAAAAACAATTACATTTTACTAAAGTATGAAATAATGCAAATTCCCGAAAATTTATAGGATTTTCCAAGCAGATTTGGCTAGTAACTTAATACAAGTAAATAAGTTACTGGTAAGTTACGTAGTTGCGATTTTTGCAATAACTGGTACCTTTAATTTCAGTTACACTTTGAAGTTATTTGGTATTTTTTATATATATCCTATTGAGAAATGTTAATGGGTCAGTTGTGGGTAAAAAAGAATGAATTTTGATTGAGAATTTATCTATTTTGATTGAAAATTTTACTACTTAGTCAAACATTCGTGAATTTGGTTGATCATTCAACTCTTTGGTGAGGAGTCGAGCGATATAAGTAAAAGATTTTGTAAAAATTCCTCTTTTTCGTTTAAAAATTCAACAATAAAGTGAAAAATTTATTCTATTTTGATCCAAAATTCGGCTTTTTTGTTTCAAAATTTATGTCTTTCGATAAAAAATCACATTTTCCTTTTTGAACATTCAATTATTTCAGTATAAAATCTATCATGTAGACTTTAAGCCTATTCCCCTGTGGCTCCGATAAGAGGGTATAATGCTAAAAATATTTTTTTTGTTCGTACTTTTTTAAAAACATTTCTTCTTGACCAAAGGCGAATCAAAGTTTTTAAAAATTTTGTAGCTTTATGATATTATATTTTAACAGATGTCATAGCATTACCAATATTTCCTGAAATTTACCAGATATCAGTAGACCGTATTATGTTTAAAAGGATTCTAAAAGATTTTAGAGTCTTTAAATTAATTTTGCAGAATTGCAAAGGAATTCGTAACGTTTGAAAGGCCTCGAAGGATATAAAAGGATTTCCAAATAAATAAAAGATTTCCCATAATTATGAATGTCGAATCGATATTACCTAATACTAATAGTTATTTTTAGAATCATAAAAAGTTCATTTACATATACATTTGATATTTATAGATATAGATATAAATAATGTAAATTCATTATACCATCAAAATATTCACCAATAGAACTAAAGATAACCACCAAGGATAGGAAGAGAGTAGAAAGGATCTTCATTTTTTCTAACTGAAGGTAAACTGATTAATGTATTAATGTATTAATGTAGAACTTGGTAAAGCACGTAGTTAATTATTATACTGATATTTGCTGTATGACAAATTATATACGCCTCCAGTCAGACATTGTGAGATATTTGTATTTAATTAATAACTTTTAGAATTACTTGGAAACTTCTGATTTCATAAAGTATGTTGATTGTACTGATACCTTTTAAAATAACAGAATTTTCGACATCGTCGTTTTTGGAGATATTGCTTTTTTTTTTGTCTAAAAGACATGATATAGTAGACAAATATTTTTTGCTGATTGGAAGAATTTGTAGCGTCAAAGTTTGCTTATAATAGTTTTCAAAAATAATTAATATTTAGCATTTTTAATTTTAGGCTATTTTCAAATTTTTTTCAATTGAGAAACAAGGCGAATAGTTTACAAATTGGTTTAACAAAAATAAAATTCCTTAATAGTTCATTATCCGGAGTTAGGATTAACGAACATATTTTCTCAAACAATTTAGGATTCTCTTTAGCTATTTTATCTTTTAAGAATTTTGAGATTGTCGTGGTTATCATCTATTTCAGAAATTTTTGGCTGTTCTAATGGTAAGAAAAGATTATGGCTAATAAATAATCTTTTAATAAGTTTTAGCACGGCTATTTCATTTATTATAAGTCACTTAAAACAATGATAAATGCAAGGGTTGCGGCGTGTGAAAAGAATTTTTTTATTTGCTTCTAAAAAATACCAGCTAAGGCATTTCCGAAAGATTAAAGCCTTTATAGCCATTATACATTGAACTATTATTACGATTACTGATAAAAATTTACTTGTAAAATCCAACCTTACATAACACAGAATACTATATTTTAGCTTAGAATTTTCTCTTAAATTTAATTGAGTGTAAATGATATGCGCATTACACTTCATTTAATCGAGTCACAGAAAACGATGTTTTGAACGCTGGGAACCTACTGGTGTTTCTTGTACTTATTTTTTAGTTAGTTCGGTAACTGTGCTGTTTTCCATGTTTATGTTTGCCCGTCTGACGTGTCCCGTATGCTTGTTATAAATAAAAATCCCAACATGGACATTAGTGCTCTCCAGTATTGCAAAGTCGTCATTATCAGATGCTGCTATAACAATTTATTCTTGGGTTGACATGAGTTCATATGAATTAAGCGATGTTTTTATTTTGATATTTTTATCGGCAGGAAAAGTGTATCTTCGAAGTTCGAATATCCGGCGTGGATTCCATTTGAAAGCCAGCCGAATGAATGCAAGATGCTCAAGCCCATATCTATGTTCGTCAGAGGAAGAAAGCCGGGTAGGTGGAACAATGCGTCTAGCAGAAGAAAAACTATCTGGGATAGGAAGCGCGGTAGGAGAAAACCTGGCAGGAGGAATGCTGGTTTTAGGAGACCTGGACCTGGACCTCGCAGGTCAAGGAGTGCTCTCCAGAGAATGTTGTCTTTCAAGAGGATAATATGTTTCTGCACAAGAAGGAGCAGGAATAGAGGTGGCATTAGGTAAACACTCGAAAGGGGATCTTCATTCAAGCATAAGAAAACGAGAAAAATATTTTTTTAAATAAAATAAAATGCGAAATAATATAATAAAATTATTGATCATTATAAGCATTGTGTGACAGTGGGCCATGCAGAAGAAGTTATACTTTCTCTTACTTCCTTTATTATTTTTTTAGAATTGATAATTTAAAAAAAATATTAAGGAATCACCTCGAGTTTTAAGAGCGAGACAGAGAGAGACAGAACGTGTATTCAATTGAAGGCAGCTTCGACAGGTTTCGTTACATGTTCTAGCTGTAGTCCTTGGGAGCTGCTTAACTATTACTGTGAATATGAGGATAAGAAAAAAATGCTTGTAAAGGTCTTTAGGCAAATAATTCTCAATAAGAATGTTTAATGGTTATTTTAGTTGAAAGAGACCTAGCAGGTGGTTTAAAAAGCCCAAAAAATACCTAAAATATACAAAAATTATGGCACGAAGAAGGCACTTGAATTATTATTATTATTAGGTGCTTGTTAATATACTTATGATTCTTCTAAAATTTAAGAAATTTAAATTAGATTAAAATCGAAATTAAAAATCTTATTTAACTTTCAGTCATCAAATTAATGAAAAGTCCTGTAAAAAA
>JAWWLR010003720.1:0-12022 GCA_035041075.1 Acraspis erinacei
TTTTATAATTTTGAAATTAATTTTACTGAGTTTATTTATGGTGCACAAGAAACGTAACCCTTTACAAAACCTGGATTTTTTTAAATTCTCGCGTATCACATCATGTTTGAGATAACTTAAAGTTTTTATTTTTACAGTAATTCTACTAGGCTTATTCAATGAGTCCGAGGACCATTTCTGGCTTGAATACCTGAAAATTTCGTCAGCTGTATCATTTCCCGTTTTTGAGATAAATCAAAATTTTTAATCTGTTATTACATTTTTTAAATCCTTCCATTGGGTTCGTTCCAGTCTGCTAAAAACAATCATTAAATTTTAATTAGCTTACACATCTGTCACCGTTGTCGAGATAATTCAAACTTAAGATTTTTTAAATTTCGAAAATGTGTTTAATGGCTTACGCCGGGTCGCCGAGGCGGGGGGGGGGGCGGGGCGGGGGGGCCGGGTCGCGTAGTAACCCCCCCCCCCCCGCCCTTTCATTCTCCTGAAAATGTCAGTTCTCGCGTATCTCTCATTGTTTTTAGGATAACTCATCATCAACGAATTATTTAAAAAATATTTTTATTTGGTTATGAGTTCTAGTTGGTCGAAAACAGTCCACTTTTCAAAAATTCTTAAACTCTTGTAAGTTCTCACGCATTTCTGACCAATTTTGAAATGATTCAAACTTCTCGCTTACCTTGCACTTTTTCAAGTTAACTCAAAATTTATATTTTTTTTCAATTTTTAAATTACTTTAATCGTTCCTCTGTGTTTAGAAAAATAATAATCAATGCCTTTTCTTACATTATTGATATTTTTACTACTTAAACATAACTGTTTGAACGATTTTCATATAAATAATTTACAACTTCCTTCAGAAACATGATCGAAATCTAACTTGTGACTAGAATAATGCAGAAAAGTGTGGTTTTATTGGAAAACTTTTACCAAATTTCATTGTCTCCTTTTACGTTGACACATTTCATTACTTATAGATATTTTTCAAACAATTTCCATTTGGGTAAGAATTTTTTTTATAGAACAGACAAAATAATTCAAGTTATTCAGAAGAGGTTTAATTTTTTTTTATTTTCTTGAAAAAAAGTAACCTCAAAAGCTGCAATTAAACAACTAAAAGTTGTTTAAACAGTGAACAACAAATTACAACGCCCGTTATGATGTTTTATATTGCCTAATTATTCTTATATCGCTGTCAAGTTGCCTATAATTTGCAATAAAAAGTTAATAATTCAAGATTTTAAATCATGACATTTTGAAGAAAAAGAACAGTTGGGAAAAGGAAATTTTTTAAAATCATTTTCTTAGAAAATTTTAATTGTGTAACAAAATTACAAATAAATGCTGCAAAATACATTTGACTTTATAAAATAGTTTCATGACTTACAGCAGTTGCAGTTTTCAATATTTTATTCACAAACTTCTACATTAGTTTCGGTTTTTTCTGCTATTTTAAAATTTCAATAATTTTCAGTATGAATAATTAATGGAATTTGACTTTATAAAATAGTTTCATGACTTACAGCAGTTGCAGTTTTCAATATTTTATTAACAAATTTCTACATTAGTGAAAGAAAATGTGATCTAAATACAATGTTTCTGAAAAAATTGAAAAGTAATTGCATAATATATGAAATATTACAGTTCGTGTGAATTTTTATATTTTATGTTAGTAATGAAAAATAAAAATTTTGCAACAAATCTATTCAAATTAGATTAAAAGTAACAAACTTGGAATCACGTCGAACATGAAGACCCTGAAAAGGTCTAATTCATTCGAAGGCTATTAATAAACGCTTTGGTTCTGCGCTTTATCAGAGATTTTAATCATTTCCCACAGGAGACACGTATTCTTAATTAAAAACCGTAAAAGCTACATAAATAATGAAAAAATGATTTATTATTCATGAAGTCTTACTGTAATATTTCAACACAGAAAAACTGTATTAAAATTTGAAAATCTAAAAAATAAACCTAGGAGACCCCGACCATTTCCATTTTCAAATTGAATCTTTAAGGAATTAAACATTTTTAGGTCGAGAATTAAAAAACTAAGACTTAGTAAAACGACGCTATAAGTGATGCATATTGATTCATAATTATGACATTTTTTTAACAAAAAAAATGAAACTTGTCAAAAAACTCGTATTAAAAACAATTCCAGATTGTATTTTTTTAAATCACACTTATGTCTTTTTTTTAATTTGTTTTATTGAATTGAGAATTAAAGAAAAAAAGTAAGATTCGGGTTGAAATCTTAAGACATGATAAAAAATGATTAAATTTTCAAAAAGCTATGGCTTTTTAACTTTTTAAGATTAAAATCTGGATTTATAGAAATAGAAATATTTCAAATAATTAAAAAAGAGAATATGGGATATGTTAGGAAAATTAATTAAGCGTACATTGTCCAAAGTTAAAGCACATGTAAATATTTTTATTGCTGCATTTTTTTAACTAACAACTTTTATTCGTGCTAATCATTTCCTGATTTCGTAAGTGTACTGGTTATTTGAAGTAGAGTAGAAGGGGTTACAGTGTTGATCTCCAATCTCCGAATTTTTCATATAAGATAAATTTAATATCCACAGAACCTTCATAATTGTATAAATTTAAAATTTGTTTTCTTCCTATATTACGTAATCTAGATGCCGTAAAGTATACCTTGCGTAAAAAAATTATGATCAACATCTTTAAGCTTCTGCCTCATGTATTGACATTGACGCAGATATATTACAAAACATTCAAACTGGTTTTTTTAAACCATTTTTTCCTAAAACAAGTATTTATTCTAGACTCTGCCATAAAGCTTTTGTTATAATTTAAAAAAGAAACATTTTTGCAAGTCATATGGAGATCGCTGATTTTTTTCTTTGCCTTATTGATGTATTTATTTGGGCTCATTTTATTAAAAATTTCCTTCCTTATAGGTGTGAAATAAATTTTGTTTGGCATAGAGAGAAGTTTTTCTTTAATATATGAAAAAGTGGATACTTTCAATACTTTTCAAGCTTATGTTTCTGTCTTATCAAGAATGTGAAAGAGCATCAAAAGCTCAATTAATATTTTCCAAACCAGGGAATAACTTTCGAACTAATAGTTTTTTAAAGAAAAAAATTTTCTTATATACAAAACTTCATCTTTATATTAAAATTTATTTGTCGCTATTGATTGATCATGCATTTAATTTCATCGAAGTTTCATCAATAGGTAAATCGATGCATCATAAAGACGCGAACAATTGCATCAAATACGGTACACCCGACTCTCAGTTTAGGAACTCGCGGTTTAGGAATTCCTAAAATTTCTGGCCCACCCAGATTTTTAGCGCGCAGGGCGAGAGATGCTTGCGCTTCTTGCCTCGGAAGTCTAGTATATTCCTCAATATGATGTCGACTCGTCTCGAAGACGCGTATAATTATTCTGGATATTGTATTTGCAGTATTCCTAATTTCAAGAATATTTTTTCATGTAAAGCGAATAAGAATTTTTTTGAAACACCATAAATAGGTGCTAGTAGGTTATAACAGGTTCCTTAATAGGTCACTCAGGCGTGAACAAACAAAAGAGTTTACCTGCGGAGCGGAACTCAATCGAGATTGTTCCCTACCACCGCCAGCCCCAAAACTTGCACAGTATCGGGGTTTATTTATATTTGCTTTATATTATAGTTCTTATATGTTATAGCTGCTTTTTGCATATGAAAACAGTTTTTATTTTATCAACTTGGCGAAATTTTTGTTCTTAAGCTTTTTAACGCAAAGAAAAGCTTCGAATTTGTCACTCTAGCTCAAAATCCTATCATACCTGCGAACCAGTTGGGTCTACAATCCATATAATTTTTCTGATCATTGCTCTTCTATTTTTAGAGTGATGGTAAACCGAAAAAATTAAAGATACACATACGGACATTTAAAAAATTTTGTCTTCGAGTTCCTGAGTTCTAATTGTATCCAAATATGTCAAAAAAGAAAATTTGGAAAAGTTAATTGCCACCTTTCCTCTATAAGTTAATAAAAGTCAAAGAGAAGCTAACATTTTGAGAAAAAATCGTAACTAACTAGAATTACTATTAGAGAAGAAGGTTTTAAAAAATAATGCTTTGACTATCTGACATTACAGCAGGAGAAGATAGTTATAAACAATAATTATTACCTTGCTCTAAGTGAAAAGTAGAAAATAAAAAAAACATAACATTCTAACTAGTTTCCACCAGAAATTTGCCATAGTCAATAATAAATTGTTTTAAAAACATATACAATCTTCTAGTTATGAGTAAAAAGTGATACATCATGCATTCGAAAAAGTATTTCTAGATTCATATTCTGCGACAAATTATTAAAAGAAATGTTGATGGATCACTCGATTACAACAGAATGGTTTCTTATTGGATTAAAACAAATTTAGGGGAGACATGCCTCAAAATTCGAAGAAACAAATTCTACAATCCTACTGATTAGCTTTATATATGGACCAGATTATTCCCTCTGGTCCAGAGAGTTTATAAAATAAAAAATTGTGTTTAGACAATTATTTTCGAAACGTAAGCTACGGCTACAAAACATAATTTTTTAGAAGACAAGTTCAGTAGTCAGCAACACTTCTGTATCATATTTGCTGTTATATATTTCGACACCTATTCAATCGTAAAATTTAAAAAATAAATTTAAATTATTTCTCAAGACACATTTTCCACTTTAAAAAATAATTTTCGATTGCACCTCTAACGCACGGAATTCAAGGAATTCACGAAAATCAAGGAATTCACGAAAATCAAGGACTTCGCAGAATTCATGAAATTCAAGGATTTCATTAAATTTAAGGAATTCTTGGAATTCAAGGTATTTGTGGAATTCCTAAAATTCTTGGAATTCACGTAATTCAAGGAGTTCAATAAATTTAAGTAATGCACGGAATTCATGTTTTTCACTGAATTCCGTGAATTTAATGAATTGCGTAAATTCGTTAAATTTCGTGAACTCCTTGAATTCCACGAACTCGTGGAATTCTATGACATCCGTGAATTTCAAGAATTCCATGAATTCCATAATTTTCTTAAATTCTTTGAATTCCGTTATTTCCATGAATTCCGTGAATTCCATTAGTTCAGTGAATTTCGTCAATTCCATGAATTCAGTAAATATCGCAAATTCCATGAATTGATGGAGTACCTCAAATCCAGTGAATTCCGCGACTTCACTGAATTCTTGAAATTCAATGAATTCCATGAATTCCGTAAATTCCATAAATTGAATAAATATAATAAATTGCATGAAATCCTTGAATCACGTTAATTCCGCGAGTTTAATGAATTCCGTGAATTCCCTAATTCCCATGATTTTTGTGAATTCCGTTAATTACACATATGCATAAATTTACCTAATTCCTTGAATTTCATGAATTCCATAAATTCTTTGAATTTCGTGAACTCTATAAATTACGTGTATTCCATAAATTAACGGAATACCTCAAATCCAGTATATTCCGTGATTTCCGTTAATTCCATGAATTCATAAATTTACCGAATTTCATTAATTCCTTGAATTCCATGAATTTGGTCAAATGCATGAATTGCGCCAATTTCCAAATTTCCATAAGTTCCGTGAATTCCATAATTTCCTTAAATTCTACAGATTGAGTGAATTTCGTAAAATCCATTAATACAGCGAATTTCTTTAATTCCATGAATTCACGGAATACCTCAAATCTGGTGAATTCCGTGATTTCAGTGAATTCATTGAATCCAATGAATTCCATGAATTCCGAAATTTCCATGAATTCGGTGAATTTCTTGAATTCCATGAAATTTTTAAATTCCATGAATTGCATGAATTCCGTGGGTTCCCTAATTTCCATTAATTCCATAAATTCATTTATTTTCGTTAATTTCAGGAATTTGGTGAATTATAGGAATTAGGCGAATTTCATGAATTTCATCAGTTTCGCGAATTCCTTTAATTCTACGAATTCCTTTAATTCTACGAATTCCTTTAATTCTACGAATTCTGTGAATTTCATGAATTCCATGAATTCCGTAAATTCTGTGAATTCCTCGAACTACTTGTGCACAGTTTTCGACTAATGAACTTTGTTTGTAACTTAATTCTAAAAATGAAACATTTAATGTTGTTAATATTAAAAAAAAACTGTAAACGTTCTTGTATAGTAATTACAAGATGTGCATCACTATGGCGCGTAACGCGAATCATAGTTAATAATTATAAATAATTTATTTGTTAGAACTTTTAAAATGCTATATATTTTTTGCCCTTATACCCAATATGCAGCAATATAAATATTAAAATTATAATATCACACTTACTTTTACAGCCAAGATTAACTGTGAAGAAGCAGAGTAGAATAATTATCTTTTTTTTTTACGAATCTAACGACAGAGAATTAAAACATTGACTAATTTTTGTGTGTATTCGGTCACTTTAATTAATTATTAGTGCTTCCTTCTCATGTATTTTTTACTTAACATACTGGGACGAAGAATTCAAATGTCTCAAGTATGTTATAGGATTTTTTAAATTTTCGTGGTGAGTTTCTGGGATTTATTTTGACACTGAATAAAGTGTAGTTATAAAGATGAATTGTAAATAATGCTAGTTATTTCACTGACGCGATAACTTCTAAGGAAGTGATGTTGGTGAAGATGAACTGGCATCTTTACGAGATATCATAATTTTGTCTTCTCGTTGCTTCAATACAGTTAAAATGACACACAATCGTGTTCTTTTCTTTCAATTTTCTGTTTTTCACGATTTCGATGTTTATAAACTTAATTATTCAACATCAAAGTATTTAACGTGCTGGGTCTTAATTGTGATCGAGTATATTAGGCTTTTTTTCTTCGCTGAATTAAAATGTTTGGACCTTGATCCAATAAGCGACACTTAGGTTTCTGGGGTTGCTGGTTTCAAATCTGACGCTGGTTTGAACCATGATCAAATTAGTGATACTTAGGTTTTTGGGGTCGCTGATTTCAAATCTTATGTGGGCCTTTTAAAACTCAAAATGGCGGACCCAAGATAGCGGATATAAATTATTTAAAATGTTTGAACTCTAATCATATTGGTGATAATTAGGTTTTTTTAGGTCACTTATTTCAAATCTGATGCTAGATTTTCATAATTAATAAAAGCAGATACAATATAACGGACCTAAATAATTAGATTGTTGGACCTTGCAAAAAATGGTGATACATTCGTTTTTAAGATCGCTTTTTTCAAATCTGATGTTGGCTTCTTAAAATGAAAAATGGCGGATCCAATATGACAGACATAAATTATTAAAAATATTTGAACCTTAATAAAATTGGTGATAATTAGGTTTTTGAGGTCACTGATTTCAAAACTAATCTTGAATTTTCAAAATTTAAAATAGCAGATCAAATGATGCGGACATAAATAATTCAGTGGCGAGTCATTAACAAAATTGGTGATGCATAGGTTTTTGAGATCGCTGTTTTTAAATCTGAACGCTAGATTTTTAAAATTCAAAATAGCGTATGTAATATGGCGGGCATTAATTAAAAAAATGTTTGAACCTTAATAAAATTGATGATACTTAGGTTTTTAAGGTCGCTGATTTCAAATCTGTATGATTCAGCGAACCCAAAAACCGAAGTATAACCAATTTTATCAATATTTGAACATTTTTAATAATTTATGTCCGTCATATTGGATCCGCCATTTAGCAATTTTAAAATCCAACATCAAATTAGAAATTAGCGGCCCTTGAAACCTGCTTTCCACTAATTTTATCCAGAACAAATGTTTTTAATGTTTCTTGTCGGCCATGTTGGCTCCACCATATTGATTTTTAAAAATCCAGCTGTAGATTTGGATTCACCGAACCGAAAAACATTGATGCTGCAAATATCACGTACATAATTATAAATTGTTTTTTCCCGAAAACATTTTTGGCACGATATATTCTTTTTCGCCTGACTTTGAAGGGGTTAATTAAATTTATAATTTAAGTTCACAACTTTTTTGCAACTGAAATGTTAAATGTTTAAAGTAAACAAAATTTATCGTAATTTGTCGTCTTAAACAATTATAAAAAATTTCGGAAACTATGTTTTTGTAGAGTTTTTCAAATAAAAAATTGGTAAGATTTTTTCGAAAAATTCAAAATTGTATCCAAAAATTAAAAAAACCCTTTTCAGGGCTAACCCCGCCATTTGGTTTTTATAAACAAAACAAAATTTGTGATAAATTGTGCTAGGTTTGCGCTGAATTGTGTCGCAACATTTTTATCGAAAAAAATCAAAATTTTAACTAAAATTTACCAAAACAACTTTTTTTGAGACACTGCAAAAAAAATATAAAAAATGAGAATTTCTTAAAACAGAAATTTGTGCCGTGTTCTGCTTGGCGTGAAAATGATTATCATCCTTTACACTGTGTAATTGAAACCATAATTTTCGGTGATAATATAGTTTTTGTTCTCAAAATAATTTTTTAAATCAAAAATGTATTTATTCGCTAATTTCGAAAACCTAAAAGTTGTGCTGCTTTGTGCTAGGCGTCAAGAACAATTATTGTTCTATTCAACTTTTACTGGGCTGTATATTTTTTAATGAAATACTAGTTTTTTCTTTTTGAAATAATTTTGGAATCCAAAATTTTTCAAATTGTGAATATCGAAAATCTAAAAACTGTGTTGGTTTGTGCTAGCTGTCTGAAAGATTTATTGTTCTATTCAATTTTTACTGGGTTGCATATTTTTTGTGAAATACTAGTTTTATTCATAAAAATAACGCTTAAATAAAAAAACGTTGAATACCCGAAATTTGAAAATATATCAGTTTTTTTTGGGTTTTGGCCGGTGCCCAAAAAAATTATTGTTGTATACACTTTCTACTCAGGTCCATATTGTTTAGTGTAATATGAGTTTTCTTTTTCCTCACAATAATTTTTGTATTCCTAATTTTTAAAACTGCGAATTTCGAAAATCTAAAAGTTGTGCTGGTTTGTGCTAGCTGTCTGAAACAATTTTTGTTCCACACATTTTTTATTTAGATCTATATTTTTTGGTGAAATACTAGTTTTTTATCTAAACTAATTTTTTTAATACATTTTTTTTTAAAATATGAATATCGAAAATCTAAAAACTGTGCTGATTTGTGCTAGCTGTCTGAAACAATTGTTGTTCTACACATTTTTTATTTAGATCTATATTTTTTGGCTAAATACTAGTTTTTTCCTAAAAATAATTTAAATCAAAAATTTTTCAAAATGCGAATTTCGAAAATCTAAAAGCTGTGCTGGGTTGTGCTAGGCGTCAAAAACAATTATTTTTCTATTGCATTTTTAATTAGGTTTATATTTTTTGGTGAAATACTAGTTTTTTTCTTTACAATAATATTTTTTAATTCCAAAGTTTTTCAAAATGTGATTATCGAAAATCTAAAATTTTTGCTGCTATTTGCTAGCTGTCTGAGACAATTATTGTTGTATACATTTTTTTACTCGGGTATATATTATCCAAAGAGAATGTTAGTTAAAATATTAGTACCTAGGACAACCCAGCACCAGATCACTGGACTAAGATACCGTTGATCATAGTATAACTTAGGAGTATATTATATTAAAAACCGCAACATTTATTTACAGATCACCAAACAGATCACCAAACAATATGGTCCTAAATAAAAAGTGTATTGGATAATAATTGTTATGGGAGCATAGAATAACCCAACAAAACGTTCAGATTTTCGAAATTCGCAAAAGGGAGACTAATATTTCATTTAAAAATATAGACCTCAGTGAAAAGTGTATACGACAATAATTGTTCTGGATGCTCGGCACAGCCCAGCACAATTGATAGATTTTCAAATTTCGCGTTTTGAAAAATTTTATTTTTCTTATTTATTTTATTTTATTTTATTTCATTTTATTTTATTTTAGGAAAACAGCTAGTATCAAACAAAAAATATAGATCTGAGTAAAAAATGTGTGGAACAATAATTGTTTCAGACAGCAAGCACCAACCAGTACAGCTTTTAGATCTACGATATTCACATTTTCACAAATTTTTTATTTAAACAATTATTTTAAAAAGAAAAAACTAGTATTTCATCCAAAAATATACAGTCGAGTAAAATTGAATAGAACAATAATTCTTTTTGACGCGATAGCTTTCAACATAAATCTAGGAATCCAAACGTGAACATTAAAGGCCGTGTGAACTATTTTTATGAAATTTGGACACATGCTAGCAGATGACGATTCACTTTGAAGATACTGCACGTTTGGTCGCTACAATACTTGTTGTCCAAATCCATACCTATTACCAATATCTTATGATGAACGAGAAGGCACCCCTGTGATTTTTCACAGATATAATGTTGGTCGAAGGCCTACCAGTCGCATCTACACTCGATTTTCTTTATGCATGTTATCTCCATTGGGTTCGGCATGATTCCTAATCACGCTCCTCACCTGACAGTCGAAACCGTAAGTTGGTTGCTGTAGTCAATTTTATTGGACACATACGCGCCATCCATTTAGTTGGCGGAGGCAGCCACTTTTAACCGGCACGGAGGTGTTGGTTATACCAGCCAACTGATTTCGTACGCTGAAGAAGCGTGTCGTTTGACATAAATACCTTTCGAATTTGATTACATCATCTGCTATTTTATTCACCCTAATCCTTGAGTATTCATCCATATTAAACATTCTGCAATTTTATAAAGTGCGAGGAACACGACGCTTATGTTTGGGATCACTGACAAACTGGTTGGCTTTTCGAACCATACGATAGTTAAAGGCTCTGATAAAAATAGCTGCAGTAGCCAACGAACACGCTACTATTTAAAATGGTAATTGTATCCAATGGACTTGGCTGGTTTCCCTATCTGAACAGACGTTTTAAATAATTATTTATTAACCAATAAAAAATAAATTCGCCAAACTATGCTCTGAGTGAAAGTCGGACTTTTTTGAAGCGCAGATTTTTTCGAATGTTTGATATTTTATAAATTATTTATTGATCTATTTCTTATTTTTATTATTATAGGATATATATGAACATATTTCTATTGAAAAGACTAACTAAATTCAGTACCTAGGGTACTTAATATACTAGGTATACTTAATATCTGTGATCAGTTCCTTGAATAGATTAGAACCTATTTTCTTGAGCCGTCGCCGCCACAAAAAATGCACAGAGCTGGTATGCAACATTGGTCTTTCGAACTCTTCCTCGTGAGAGAAATCGTCGCATCATCCGCGAATATCACTCGAAGCTCTGATTATGCGCTCCAAGATCGTGATGTGGATCATTTCGAGGATCCATGATCCTTCTACCCTCGCTCGTATTTTCGACGGCCGTGTCGGTCGTGCGTTCGCAGATAATGATCTCCCCGAAAAATTGTTGAACCAGAAGAATTTGCTGTGCGTTACCCGTTTGGGTATTATTAAACAATCTCAAAGAAATTTCACATGATTGGTAGTTAAAGTCACGTTTGTTATGTGTTGGAAAGAAGAACGCAAGCGTGAAAAAAACACAAAATCTGATCATTTATTTTACGAGAAAAATAGAGAAGAAGCGTTTTTGTCATATTTTTTATTTTTTGTCATATTTCATGAGAAAGTCTTTTGGAATTTCATGTTTGCGAAGAGGATGATAATTATGTTTCCCTAAAGAGGAAATATGTTCGAAAGATGATAGCGATGCAGATTCATGAAATTTAATGGCAGTTGATGGTTATCGGAATTCGCTTTTAAGGAAGGAATTCTTGGTATATGTAGGGGTTTTATGATACGTCTAAGAAATTTATTTAGTCTGATCTGACTTTTCTGTATTTATTTTTATTCTCCAGAATTTAGCCCGTGTCAAAAGAAGTTAGATATCTCCATTTTTATTTATCCGCTTCTATAAATATGTGAAACCTTTAAAAATTTGAAAGTCTCATTTGGTCTAATTAGACTCCGGTTATAGTAGGCCAGTTATGAAGGGTTTTGGGATTCCAACAATCCGGCATTCGCATATCGCCGCCGGTTTTACG
>JAWWLR010003783.1:0-12020 GCA_035041075.1 Acraspis erinacei
GCCATTAGGAGTGAAAGCTTACAAGGGCCTTCGTTCCTTGGAAGTCTGAGGTATACAGCAGCAGCATATGCCCGCGATGAAGCATCAGCAAATCCGTGGAGTTGAGCTTCAAAGTCTAGAGAGGCTCCCAACCAGCGATTGATAGAAAGATTTGAGAGAGATGTAATTGAATTGCAGTAATTATTCCATCGGTCAATGATTTCCTCAGTTAGAGGCGAATCCCATTTGCATTTTAGGATCCAGAGATCTTGTATTAAGATTTTGGCAGTGACTGTGATGGGAGAAAGCCATCCGAGAGGATCGAATAATTGCGATATTCTTGATAGGATAAATCTGTTGGTAGGGTGCTCAACGGCAGGTTTCATTTCAGTGATACTAACCCCAAACGTATCTGTCGCTTGTTTAGCTGATCGCGATGATCCAAAAGCTTAGGTTGGTTTGCCGCCCATCTGTCGTCCACATAAGTATTATGCCTGATGCAACTTGCTCCAAGAGGGAATCTTAGACCTTCATCTGATGCTAATTGACTCAGGGTACGAATCGCTCAGTAGGGAGCACAAGCAATCCCGTAAGTACCCTTTGTCAGGCGATAGTCCACCGGGTGTTGCTCAGACACAGGAGTCCAAAGAATTCTCTGCAGATCTTGATCATCAGGATGTACGCAAGTTTGGCGAAAAATCTTTACTATATCAGAGGTGAAGACGTATCGATACTGTCACCAATTTAGAAGTATTAAGGAAATATCACTTTGAAGAGCGGGGCCTGCCATGAGAAATTGGTTCAGGTAGTGCTGTTCAGAGGTTTGTCGTGATGCGTAGAAGACCACGCGAAATTTGCACTGAGTGTGTGTGGACTGGACTACGGGATGATGTGGAATGTACCATGCTCGCAGGTTATCTAGTTCGGCTTCTGGAATTTTCTCCATGTGACCCAATTCCTCATATTCTTTCATAAAGTCTTCATAAGCTTTCGCTAGCTGAGGTTCCCTGAGGAAACGACGATGAATATTTGAGAGAGAGCTTAAGGCTACCCGCCGGGTAGCCTTAAGCTTACTTACTTACAACTAGAAAAGCAAACTCACCAGAACCCAGTTCACACAAACCAATAACAGGAATCGACAATCCAAGCGATGATCCACAATACTGACCCAAGTACAAGCAAAGATCCAAATACAAGCGGTGTTCCAAATACAAGCGGTGATACAAATACAATAATCCATCGTAAGAAGCGATAGCATTCTAAATATAAGCGGGGATCCACATGACAATGATCGATCATACGCAACGGTAGCACTTCACACTTGAGTGATCACAACGACGATCCGCTACAGGGCGAGGCACTGCTCGAGAGCACACAACCGTAATCCAAAATGTGACGAGGCACAACATAGAGCGAGAAGGATCACCATATACCCTAAATACAAACTAGGTCACTGTTTCGGTGGGTCAATTGCACAAGAGAAGGAGTACAAAAAGGAGAACTCCTACGTTCTACTACTCACAAAGAAGTGAAAACTATACGACGCGACCCTGCAGGGATACGAGCCGTCCGTGCGCACACACAGAGTGCCCACCAATCGCGTGCGATCTATCCCGCTGCGGTCTGATAGGTGAACGGCACGTAACCAGCTCGTACCGCAGCAGCGCGACAGATCGCACGCGACTGGTTGGCGCTCTGTGTGTGTGCACAGGCGACTCGTCCATGAGCCGTTTCCAGCATACTGCACACGTATTTTCTTGTGCGACCACCTTTATGAGTTCGTGCAAGGACGACAATTATACAAAAATATTATTCAGGCAAACATATTATTATATATTTACCAATAGAATCAAAGAGAATCACCAAAGCGAAGACAAGAGTAACAGTGGTCCTCATCTTTCTATAGCTATAGCAGTATAACTATTACTAAATATTTTACAAGGAATTTCAGTATATTTGTATATCTAACATTTGGTATCTCATTTATCCGTCTAGAATATGCCACTGCTTGTAAGATGATTTCAAGGGGAGTTTTTTCCTGAAATATTTGTACTTCGTCGTTCTGCGCAATCAATTATATTTGATTACCGGTAATTAGTGATGATCTAATGGGTGATTTTAAAATGGTGATTAATGACAGCATTTTATGGTTGAATATTAAGATAATGTCCCAAAAAAATTGATAACATTTGTGTACTACAAAATTAATTGTTTGATTGAAGCGCCTCCGCTACCAATATGTCAAAACAACGAGTTTATAAAAAATAGTTAATAACTAGCTGATTTTTTCCAGCTTCTCAATAAATATTTGTATAATCGAATCGCCAAGTTGTTCTACAAATTAGGTGGTACGTTCTTCCAGTCACACGCTCGTAAATTGTCAGTTTCAAGGTAATAATTTCTGTATTATTAACTGCAGGACAAAGGTGGTACTTGTTAGGTTAACTTATTCTCTGCAAAAATAAAACAGTGTCCTACCAAATAATGAGTATTTATCGCTGCTCCAACAAGAATTATCTTACAATTACGGTTCTGTTAATTTAAGTGATTAATAAATTTGTATATTGAAAAAAAGATGTTTTGTTTATGACATTGTCGCAATGTACATTTCAAAAATATGTTCTGAAACTTGCATGAATATGCCAGCATTACTTACAATGAAATAAGAATTTGAGGAAAGCAGTCAAATAAGATATGAGTAGGTTTGAAAAACTTTAAACGCTTTTTTAACGAAAGAAAGTTTTTGCGTTTTTCGCCCACGATCTCTAAAACAAATTTCAACCCATTAAAGTCAAATTTTCTACGTTTATCCCAAACGTAAATAGGTATAAAGTGACGGAATTATAAAAATCGAAAATAGTGAACGTAGCATATATGCTACAGGCACTAAATGGTTAAAGTTTTTAATTAGATCAGTGAAATTAACAAAAAGTAAGCAAGGTAAGACAAAAAATTACTATGCAAAAGGTTTTCGCCCAAAAAGGATCTGCAAATCTGTTGTTATTTATTTTTAGATATGGCGATAAGAATAGTTTCTAAACGTAAAAATAACGAAATTCCGACGAAAACGCTTTAAATGATGCGAATTTGCGATTTTTATTTTGTTAAACACATTCATTCAACAAGATTTTCTTAACAAATATAATTTAATTATTGAAATATTTAGCTGCTAAATAAACACACATGTACGGAACGAGAAATTTTATTTATAATTTTTTGGCCATACTAATTCTAAGCTTTAAAAGCTAATACTTCAACCGATAATTTTATATCATACGGGATATACGTTTGTATAATTCAGATGCAATGTTTATCGATGAAGATATAAAAATGTTCAATATGGTAAATATTTTGTGTCATATAACTTATTAATATAAAAAAAATTAATTTTAATCTTATTCATTCAGTACTTGACCTAAATTTCCCTAATAGTAATTTGAATTACCCGCCCGAAATCTCACTGTTTCAAGCATTTTATCGTCTGCTGCTCTCTGATCCTAATGCATTTCTGAGTAATTTTTTGATTGTCAAAGTTCTGATTTAAGAATATTTAAATAATAATTGGTTGATTAATGAAACAGAAGTGAAGTGAAAGTTTGAGTTGTATCTGTGAATCGTGAAGGAGTGGGAAAATAAATATGTGCTTATATTGAAACATCATGAACATGAATAATTTTATAAGAAATAATGTACATTTTTTTTTCCTGAAAATATTCGGAAAATAATTTTTCTTCATGATCACAAGTGTTGAGGGCCACATATGGTAAGATTTTGAGTGTATCCATACAATTTGACAGGTTACTTCTCGTTTTTGAGGTTATTTTTCAAAAGAAAAGTGAATAAATAAAAAGATTGATTGTAGACAAATGAAAAGTACAAATGTACACTGAAAAGCAGTTGAAGAATAAATTGTTCATTTATGCAAATGAAGCGAAGTGCAGATTTTAATTGACTGCATTTGACGACTCTGCCACCTTGAATATTGAAGAAATTGTTTGGAAGAAATGTGTTCATGTTTAACGGTCATGAATATTATTAATTTTCTGTGATGAAATGTACATTTCTTCCTTAAAATATTCGGAAAATAATGTTTCTTTATAATTACAGGTTCTGAGGATGACAAATGGTAAGGTTATAAGTAAACATAAAAGTTGAGAGGCTGCTTATTGTTTTGGAGGTTAAAATTATTGTTCTTGTATTTAAGAGTTATGTATGAGCAGGTTGTGATTTTCAAAGTAAGTACTCTTACAAAACGACACTTACCTTCTCACTCTAATTCTGAATCATTGTTGAAAAAATTGTCTTCGTTGTTTGTTATTTCTTTTTGGACATTTCAGCGAAAGGTTCATTTTAAATACCTACTGGTTAGCCTACCGGTGTCAGCAACGGAAAAATCTTACTGGCGCCGGCAACGTAAGTATCTTACCAGTGCCGGCAAGGAGCAATGTTGCCGGCTGTTTTTCACGAGAAGCGAAACATGAAATAAAAGAGGATTGTGGATATAATTTTTGTGACTTTTCACATGGGTTTAAATTATTTAAGTTATTTTGTGCCTAGTCACCATTTTCCTACCTTCAGTTAATATCGTAACTTATCAAAAATAACACGTGAAATATTTTTACAAACTTCAGAATCATACTATTGCGAGAGTTCGTGGCCTCATAAAAGAAATATAACGATTTAATCCATTGCATTTAAATGGCGGTAGTCCCTATTAAAATGAGTTTCGAAGTAGATTTCCAGCATAATACAATTTTTCCATGACGAAAAAATTATTTATAATTTTTAAAGATTATAAATTATTTTTCATTTTTAGGTCTCCATGAGAAATTAATTTTGTTGTATATAATGTGAAATTAACAATCTAACAATGGCACAAATGAGTCCTATTATGGATATTAATAAACAGATATAGCATTCACTGTTTTCTCAAAACTGTGCGATTACAACTTTGTATTCATTCTATTTTGACTCCGTTTACCCTCAAGATATTGATCGATTTATTTCAAATTTTATACTCGCTATAAGGAACCCAAAACAAAACTTTTCACTGATAAGGCGTTTTCAATTTATAATTTTTTGTCGATTCAAAATACTGTACACCCCTCTTAAAATAAAATACCAACTGAAAAACTTTTCCAGGCTAGATTCAAACATCTAGAGTTCGCATATCGAGGCTTAAGTTCTAACACCACCTAATCCCACACAAAAGTACATTGGATTAGGTGGTGTCAGAACCTTAGCGATTATATAACGTCTAAATTTTGAATACGTCTTCATGCGAATTCACATTGAGTGCGTGTTATTGCAAGAGTTCCAATATAACTGTTATAATTATAATTTGTTCGTCATTAAGCACAAGCTCGAACCTGTGAGGTAGTTCTCCTTGGATATATAATTTCCCAATACTTTTTCCGTTATAGTACGTCCGCCATTAGTAACAATCATACGCTCACACCGTAGGATATAATGAGATATCCCATTCAATCCCATTTATATTATACGGTTGTCCCAGGGATGCCCGTCGGACATCCCGGAAGGCGGAAATTGAAATATCCCGGGGATACCCATGCTGGGGCGTTTTTGAAATTTTCAAATGTCCCAAGCTTGATGGATTAATTTTTAAAAACCTACTTGTCCTTTTAGGATATCCGACGCATTATACCTGGGATTACAATTTGATATTCTGGAATATCCTATTGTTGTGAAGGTCGACGAATTGTTTGGCGCTGAGTGTGACTTACTGTTACTGTTCCTTGTGGCAAGAGGTTTCGTAGCCTTTCCTCTCACAGCGCTACAATTTCCAGTATCTAAACGGATTTGACCCTTTAATTTCTGGCGCTGCAGCTTCTTCTGCATGTCTCTCAATCGGTCGCTCAGAAGGTTGCTATCAACTGATGTGGACGGCACCTCCTTTTGGTCGCTTCTTTCCAGTTGGAGATAGGCCTCTACTGTAGCACAGTGAGAGTCATCCATGAAAACAAGATAGGTTGATACACTCGAATCGTGATACAATGATGAAACTTCATCCATAAACGGTATATTGTGGGTTTCGAGCATGTGAACCTCCAAATAAAAGCCAGATTCAAATATCTTGGAACAACTGCTGCATTTGGCGTTTGTTTAAGTCTTCAACGGCAACTACCTCCTGATCTCTACAAACGAAGTCTGGCAAAAACATCAGGACTTCGAGACACGAGTTCATCACTGGAGCATCACTCTTAAAATAATCCTGGTATCTGTTACACTGTTGCAGTCTTTACTTGTCCAGTAAGTGTTTATAGAATAATCTTTCAACCTCTTACTGCCTGATGTATGTATAATACTTCCAAACTGCGGCTCGAGTGACAATCAATATGTCGCTCCATTCCTTCCACCTTATTGCGGCGCAGGTCTCTTGAAGCCCTGGTTCCCTGGGTGGTGGTTCCCCTATATACAAAAATGCACTTGATTAATGAAATGATAAAGAAAAACAAATGCATTTTCATTCATCAATGTACCATTCATAAATGGGTCACCATACATGCAGCTTTTAGGTACAAAAATAGAAACACAATAAAAACTTTAATTTGTCAAATAAAAAAATAAATAAACACACATGTGAAAGTCATTGGTGATATTCACTAAATTCACAAGGAACTCCATGAGAACCTGCTTCCAATGTCTCACTGACGCCGACTTGATCAAGCCATGAATCGTGGTCCATCCTGTGAGAATAAACTTCTTTCTTACTTCTTCCTCGGAATAAGGTCACCTTCTAATGATTCCGACTTCTCCATGCGCATTGGAGTCCATGTGCACTTTCTGCATAATTTTTACAATAGCTTGTATTACATTTGCAAAATTAGAATATTCAAATAATGCACTGCAGGTTATGTTACAAATGGGTATGATCCTGAGAAAATTGGGTTAGGTAAGGAATATTTATTTTGTACACCTACTGCAAACAGAATGTGCTGGACGTACGGGAGGTCTGGGAGCCCACCGAGGGTAGAGACAATGATAGTCAATCGTTTTATAGGAACCTGCTAGGTCCGTGACAGGCTGAAATTTGCACAGGGAAAGTTAATGGAATTTCGGCGGAAACTCAATGGAATTTCAAACTGGAGTTTCCGGGCAGTAATTTCCTGGGAATCATATTTAATTTCTATATTAACAGGGGTTTCAGAAGAAATTCAAAATTGTGTATAACAAAAATGTAGGAAAGCAAAGATCCATTTTTTAAATCTATTGAAAAGTTTATTTTTGTAAAATTTAAAAAGGTTTTGACATTTTTTAATTTTTTTAGCCATGCTCGCTTCGCGTCGCATGCATGTCGCTACTTTCTTGCTTTGCTTCGCATTGGCAGCCTCTGCCTCCGCGGCTAACTTCTAAAACTTATCTACCATTTACAACATTAACCGTTTTCTCACGTCTACTTCCTCTGCTATTTATAATCTTTTCTTCTCCATTCCTCTTCCTCCTTCTTTCTCTTCTTCTCCATCTTACCATACACCCTCTTCAAGCATGCAACTGCCCCTTTGTCCCCTCTTTCATGCAGCAATACCTCCATGATTATCCCACTCCTTTCCACCTCTTCACACCCCTCCAACCTGTGCTCTACTTGTGCATCTCCCTTCTTGCACAATTCACACATCCTCTTTTCTGTATAAAGCCAGAAGCGATTATAATCTTCGATGCATCCGCATCTCATTCTCGCTATAAGTTCTTGACTTCCTGGATATCGTTTCTCACACAAATATTGCAATCTCTCCCTTGGCATAATCCACACGTAGTTTCCGTTAAACCTTGAATCTTTTATTCTATCCTCCCCTGGTTCCTGTTCTATCTCCATGCCGTTTCTCTTAACCACCTCATATACCCTCCTTTCTTCCTCACGCATTCGTCTCACTTTATCCATCTGCAATCCATTCGTTCTAAAATACGTTTCCCTTTCTACCTCCAGCTTCCCACCCCTACCTCTGTCCTTTTTTTCCCACCAAAACTCCCTAAACAGCTTACTTTCCCCCTCTTATAGAACATTTTCACCATAATTACACGGCCGGCTCCCGCTTATAACCCCTAAACTCGTTCTTCCTTTCTCCCTTCTCATTATATAGTTCGACGTATTCCTTCCAACGTCAGTGCGGAAGTTCAAGAAAAGGACCAAAATTTTCAATTTTGAATGTCTCCTACGTTTTCTTAACTTTTCTAAAATTATTATAGGGTTATAAATTATACGGGTTTTCTTGTAATACATTTTATCCTCAATTTTAAATCAATATTTTTAAAATATCGATTATAGACCATACAGACAAACAAAATTAACATCAAAATTATTATTACAATCCCCGAGTCTAAAACCTGACATCAGAAATAAAATAAATAAAATGCTTTATAGGATTTCACATGGAATTGATAAATTGCTCTATATAGTTATGAAAAGTACAATGGACCCTTCTTAAAGAATATAAAGTAAAGGCACACAAGTTTAAAGGCACACATAAAATTTCGTTATAAATAAAGTACTTACATATAAAAATTGAAAATTATAATGACTGTAAATTTCTGCTTTTGTCAACAACCAAACTTCGTTGCACAATCAGCAATTGCTCCAATCAGATACCCTTTATCATTGCATAAAGATAAGATTTATAATCACCTAGGAACACAATCAGACGTGTATGGTTACCTTCTATTTCGCGCCAGGTTCTATTGTTTCTTGCCAATTCCTTATTTGTCCGTTTCTCTTCTAGATTAACGGAATAATCATTTTGAGTTACTTTATGAATCCACTTGGTTCGATAGTAATTTATGGACCCATCAACCAATTACACAAGAGAGCCTTTGAACGAGTTATTCGAAACTTCCCTTAATATCGATAGCGGTTAAGAGAGGCAGGTTCTTAACTTTTCTGTAAAATTTCTACTTTGAAGGGTACTCTTTCACATACTTTTTCAGCCCATCCATTCCTGTCCACTTGTCGAGATTCTGCAAGAAAACATATTATCAATCATCATCTGTACAATTACACTAAATATGTTGACATTATCAGTACGTATGTAAACGTGATGGAACAGACGCCCAAGGTATTCTGCAATTTCTGGAAAATTAGCCTTGAAATCTTTCTTCATGGCTACCTCGAAATCTAATGTAATCTTCCCCTAGTTCAAGTTTGTTGCCAATTTTTAAATTATTAGAAACCCGTCTTTCGGCTCGTGAGGACAAAAATATTGGCGTGCACTACACGGAGAAACTTTCGATATTATATGTATATTATATATGATATTATATTTACTTTTACCATGAAAGTGGACATAGCCAGGATATAGCGTGACTGTTTCAAGAATTACTATTGTGAATATTAAACTGTGAAGGTAGTAAGTTTATTGGACTATAATGATAAATAATTAAATAATTTTACTTATACCAAAAGAAGATTTCAGTAACCCATAGGAAAATGAAGTCGACAAAATACAATAGTAAATCTATTCCTTCTATGTTCAGTGTAAATATATTTCTAATTTTCCCCATAGAAAGTGGGAAGGATATTGCGGCCAACTGACACTATACTAGAAGTATTTTTCTGGTAAGGCAAATGGACTATCATACCCTAAAAATTACCCCTCGGAATAAAAAATACTATCTGCTGCACTAGAGAGTTCCAAACCAGTCAGCGTTGTTGGGTGATTTACATGGCGAGATACGAATCGGCCAAAGTCGTGTCTGGGGGTGTTATCAATAGATTGCCACTCCGTAAAAGCTACACTGTGCTAATGTGCATAATGGTCGACAATTTCCGCGTAAAATTAAGTTAAAAATGAATCTGAAACTAATTCAATCCTATGCTTTGTGGAGTGGCTTAATGAAGTAGGTGTTTGAAGTGGCTGCCGTTGAAGGCTCAACAATGATGGAGATGATAAAGAATTCTCTCAAACCATTATCTTCGATTTAGAGATTCCCGTCCGGTCAACGCATAATGGCCTCACTTATCCAGTGAGGGTTGGTATCGCTCCAATAATGAGAATTACGTTTATGAACTGCTCCACTTTGTTCAAATGTCGCTTCATCATTAAAAGCGACAAAATCGCAAATAGTCTTATCGAGCTCGTACAAATGCATCATTTCTTTGCAAAACTGGGTTGGCTTATGAACATCATTTTTCTTCAACTCCTGGATGAGAATGCCTTTAAAAGATAAACAGAAGGTGAACCGATGATTTGCGAGCACCAACCGCCTGTGCGAAATTCGGCACACTAGAATTAGGACCTTCTGCGAAAGCTTGCATTACATCTAATTCTTGATTTGCTATTACAGATTTGGAGCTGTCACTAGGTGGTTTTCGAAACTCGTTTAACAGTTTTTTAAACTGTTGATTCTGAAATTGAAGCATGATCGGGATAAGTTTCATTAAACTTATTTTATCACCATAAGCGTGCATCATATTCAACTTAATTCTCTCCTTCTCCATTATTTACATTTTTTCACCCCGCCACCGCGTCATTCTATGTCTATAACAAATACATTTTCCGTCATAAGCCAGAATCAAGAACAGATGACAAGATTTATTAAAAATTGATATTCCGAAATTTAATAAAATGGAGAAAAAATTAGTGCTAGCCAGTTTTCGGAAGAGCGAAACCAGAACATTTTTCTGGTGGAATGATTGTTCGCTTCCTTGTAATGCAATTAACGATAATTCTAGCGCTTTATGCAGTGGTGGATTTCCCATTATAGGTTACGAAGGCCTTGGGCGGAAAAAGTGGAGAGCGGGGTCCAAAATTTCATGCACTATATGTCTTTTTGTTAATTAAAATCGAGCACTTAATTTCCGTTAGCCTATGATGGCAAATTTCTGTTAGGCTAGGGACAGTATGTATCACAGTCTTTATCTATTTGACAAATTTGTTTGTAATTATAGCAAAAAAGACAGATTTTTTTCACCATTCAACTGTTTCTTTTCCCATCAATAGAGTCTAAAACGTAGTTTTAAATTTAATCATTTAAAATTAATACTAAGTCCGAATGAGTCATGCTCGTCTCTGCGGTGTAAAAGTTAAGAATTTTCAACAAAATACATAAATCTGTATACAAATAATGTTGTTTTAAACCAAGCAGATTAAGTTTCTACCAAAAAAGGTAAATTTCAAACAAACAACATAAAGTTAAAACCACATAGTCAAACCTTTCCACTAAAAAATCATTTATTTTTAAAAATGAAATCGTTAAATATGAAATGTCAACAAAAGTGTTGATGTTCAAGCAAATACTTAAATTCTCAGTTAAAAAATGATTTCCTTATTTGTTAATGAATTTTTAACTAAAAAAATAATGATGTACCAAAGCGAATTTTCAACCAAATAGTTGAATTTTTATACGGAAAATATCATTAAAAACTAATCATTTGAAAAAAACGAATTTTTAACAAAAAAAGTGGAATTTTCGACCAAATAGTTAAATTTTAAACTCAAAAAACGATCTTTTTAGAAAGGAGTTACATTTTTAACATAGAAAAAGAATTTGTTAACAAAAATTGTACCCCATATAAGATGACATAGAAAATAGATGCCCCAAGTATGCCATTTCCAGCTTCAAAGGATACGAAGAAGAATGCTGCTACCAAACTGTGATGAACTTATTAAGGCGTCAGACACCCTTCCTGTGTAGCCTTTCTGAAAATAAACTCTATAGATTAATCATGAAATTTAAAATATAAGAAGAACTCAAATAATTTCTCTGGCACACGGCAGAGGGACTTAGAGAGGGCGAAAACAGTTTAGACCATTTTTTAAAGACATTTTGTCTAAAGATATAAGTAAATTAACTTTATTGTAATAAGTAGACAAAAAACAAGTGCAAGAAAAACAACTTACCATTAAAAATTCATTAATCTGTTAAAGAAACCAAATTTTTTGCTGAAGGGAGAAAGTCGACAATGTAGTTACTCGCTTTGTTAAGACTTTACGTATCTTGCCATTTCCTTCTGTAGACGCTGCAATTTATTTAAAAAAAAGAAAACCTTAACGAAAACGAAGAAGATTAGTCGGAAATTTTTCTTACAC
>JAWWLR010003796.1:0-12019 GCA_035041075.1 Acraspis erinacei
TAGTAAGTTTATTATTGTTTATAATTCCTGAGATAATTGCAAGAAATTTGAGGTTTGTTACTATATTTTTCAAATTTTGGTTAACTTTTTAGTTGGTGAATTGACAATTAATGCAAGTTAGGAATAAATATTAAATATTCATATTAATTTAAATAAAAAGGCTTCCAGTAACTCCTTCAACAAAAATTTACATTTATTTATTTATTATGATTTTCTCATTAATGAAAAGATAAATAAAAGTTAAGCTATTCAGAAAAAACCGCAAATTTGTAGCTCTTCTCTAAGGAAATATAGTTATAAACAATAACAAATTGTTTAAACAACTATTTTTGTTAATTTTAATTAATTATTATCTTACTAAGTGAAAAATGAACAAAATTTTCAAAACTTAATACTACAATTTTCTACGAGTATGCAAAGATAAAATCATTAACAATAAAATTAAATTATTAAAAAAATTATTTTTGTTAGCTTGAATTAATTATTACTTCAATCTAATTGAAAAAAGTTAAAAATTTCAGAAAAAAAGAAAACTATTTTTATCAATATAGAAGAAGATATCTATGAACAATAATAATTTGTTTAAACAATTATTCTTGCTAAATTTACTTGAGTTTCAAATTAATTCTAGTGAAGAACAATTAAAAGAACAAATAAATTCTGAATAAAAAACGTTTTCTACCAAAAATGAAATAGTTAAAATTTCGGTTGTAAAAATTAATTTTTTACACGCTTTTATATTTTTGGTTCAGAATTCATCGCATTTGTGGAAAAATTCTACTTTAGCGTTGAACTATTTTGTAAAAAAATTACTTTTTTCTTGCTTCGAAATTGATCTATTTGCTGACAATTTAATTCTTAAAAAATTAATTTTTCTGTTTAAAAAATCAACTTTAGTGTTGATTGTTAAATCTTCTGTTAAAATTATATTTGGTGTAAAGATTCATCAGTGTTGGTTTAAAAAAAAATCGACTACTTGGTTCAAATTTGAACAGCTTTTTCAAAAATTAATTTTTGTTTCGTTGAAGATTCTTCATTTTAGTGGAAAATCCATAATTTCGGGTTAAAATTTGCGCAGTTTTTTTTTTTGAAAATTATACTTTTTGGGATGAAAATACGACAATTTTTGACAAATTAAAACATTTAGTTCAAAAATAAATTTGTTGTTGAAAATTCATATTATTATTTTAAAATTGTACTATTTTATTAAAAAGTAAACTATTTTCATGAAAATTAAACTATTTAACGAAAAAATTAACTATTTTGTTCAAAACTCATATGTATGGGTTGAAAAATCAACGTTTTGTTTGAAAGGTAAACTAATTTGTTAGAATTTCATTTTTTTAGATTCACTTGTTTGAGTGAAAATTTAATTTCTTTTGAAAATTATTTTTTTTTTTTAAATTAATTTTTTTTCTTTTTGGTTAAAAAAAATTTCTTGTTCCAAAATTTATCTTTTCTGTTACGAATTTGACGACTGGATAACACTTCATGTTTTTGGTTAAATTCAATAAAGTGGAATTTATTTTTTGTTGAAAATTTTAGGATTTCTTTTTTTTTAATATATTATTTCGTTGAAAATTAAATTTTCTTGGATTAAAATAAATCTTCTTGGATTTAAACTTCATATTTTTGGATAAAAAAGTAACTATCTTTCGAAAAAATCAACTATTTTTATTAAATTCAAATTATTTGGTAATCAATTAATTTTTTGGTTCAAAAATCTCATCTCTGGTTGAAAATGTAACTTTTTCGAAAAAATTTCTTTTTTCTTTATTTAAAAATAAATTTTTTCATAAAAAATGTAACTATTGCATTTTTGAGAGAAAAATGATCTTTGATAAGTTAAAAATTCAACCATTTGGAAGATAATTCTATTTTTTTTAAGTTCATTTTTTTGTTAGACGATTAATCTGATTTGCCCGAAAATGATTTTTTTTTTAGGATTTTACTATCTTGTTAAATATTCAACTTTATGGGTTAAAATTTCAATTTTTTTTATTCAGTTTTAACCCCTTTTTTGAAAAATCAAATTTTTTTAATTTTTAAATTTATTTTTAAATTATTAACTGTTAGGATAAAAAATATTCTTTTTCCTTGAAAATTCGTCCTTTTGGTTTCTAAATTCAACTCTTAGTAGAAATTATTTTGTCGAAATTTTATGTTTTATATTGAATCCAAAATGATTTTAAAAAATCTATAATTTTCCTCGTCTAAAATTTTTTATTTGAATTTTTAAACCCAAATGATTCATTTTCTTCAGAAAAAAATTGAGCAAAGTAAGAACAAATTTTCTGCAAAATACATAAATTTTCAACCAAATAGTTGAAATTTTAAACCAGAAAAGTTCAATTTTTAACGAAAAATCCAATAGTCACATTTTTATTTAAAAAAATTAATTTGCATATGAAAAAAAATTAATTTTTATATTTAAAAAATGAGGAAATTTTCTATCGAAAAATAATTTACTCAACCCGAAAATATGACTTTAAAACAAAAAAGTTCACTTTTAAACAGGCACAAATCTAAAAATGATTAGAAACAAATTTATAATTCGTTTTTGGGTGTATAATTACTGACAATTAATTTTTTTTCAAAGTTTGCGTTGTTTATACGAAAATTAAAATATTTTTTTAGTTTTATTTCTTATTTTTTACAATTAAAGAAAAAACTGCGCATTCCTTAAAAAAAATAGTAAATACAAAATGTTTAGCTCTTTTTTTAATCGTTTTTGGGTTTTTTGGCTGTTTATTTTTTCGTAGCTTGTTTTGTTTGTATATAAATTTGAATTTTATAATTTTTAATTTTATTTGTTAAGAATAAAATTAACATAACGCGTTTGATAAAAAAATAATTAATAAAAAATTATTAAATCCTTTTTGGGTGAACAACTTTGTGTAATATTTTTTCGCACCTGGCAGCGTTTTAAAAGAAAAATTATTAAAAATCTTTTTTTCACGATTAAAAAAAACGACGCATCCTATCAAAAAGTTATTTTAAAAAAATTTGTATATGTTTTGCAAATGCGTCATTTTCGTTTATTCAACTTTTTTGTAACTTGTATATTTTTACCGCAAAATGACATTTATTATTTTTAATTATTTCGTTTTGTGATCAAAATTTGAATTTTCGATTTTTCAAGGAAATTCCAAAAGTTATTATCACAATCTTGTAGGCTTAAAATTTAAATTAAAAAAAAATTTTAATGCTATAACATCTCGTTCGTATAAAAATTCTACTATTAGGCTTGCAAATTTTTTACAAATTAATTTTTTTTTAATTGTCTCATTACTGAAAATTTAAATATTTTATTCTAAAAGATTCATCAATTTTGGTTAAAAGTGGAACTGTTTGATTAAAGTCAATCTGTTTTAGTTAAATTCGACTGTGTTTTATTTTGAATTCAAAATTTTTTTCTAAATATCAACTATTACATGTTTTGTTAAGAAGCTTTTTTTTGCATTGTAAAATCAACTACTTGATTTAAAGTTTAATGAATTTAAAAAAAATTAATTTTTTTTTCTTTAAAAAATTCTTCATTTTTATTGAAAATCCATAATTTTGCGTTAAAGATTGAACTGCTTTTTAAAAAATTATTCTTTTTGGCATAAAAGTTTAACATTTTTTATCGAAAATTAAACTGTCTGTTTGAAAATTTAATTTTTTGTTAAAAATCTTATTCTTGTTTGAAAATTTAAATATTTGATTAAAAGTTGAACTATTTTGCGAAAAAATGAACTATTTTGTTAAAAAATCTTATACTTGGATTAAAAACTCAACTAATTAGTTGAAAGTGAAACTACCTTCTTAATATTTCATTTTTTAGATTCACCTTTTTTTTGAAAATATAACTTCTGTTGAAAATTGGGTTTTTGTTGTTGAAAATTCATGTATTTGTTTTTGGTTAGAAAATTTTTCTTTTTTGTCGAAAAGTCATATTTTTATTTAAATTCAATATAATAGAATTTATTTTTTGTCAATTTTTTGTCCAAAAATATATTCTTTCGTTGAAAATTCAATTTGCTTAGTTTAAAATAAATCTTCTTTGATTTGAAGTTCATATTCTTAGGTAAAAAAGTAACTATCTTTATAAAAAAAATTAACTCTTCTTATGAGAAACAAAATATTTGGTAATCAATTAACTTTTTGGTCAAAAAATCTCATCACATATTGAAAATTTTTTTTTTTGTTAAAAATAAATTTTGGTATAAAAAATTTATTTATTCCATTTTTACACGAAAGGTTTTCTTTATGAGTTAAAAATTCAACTATTCGGTTAAGAAATTTTTGGTTAAGAAATTAATCTGGATTGCCAAAAAATCATCTTTTTTAGATTTGATGTCCCTTTTTCGAAAACGGACTTTGCACTAAATTTACAAATAATTTCTGTTTTTCAAAATTTCCTATTTTTTTGCATTTTTAATGCAATTGATTGATTTTCTTAAACAAAAAATTGAACAAAAAGAAAAAACAAATTTCTTGGAAATTACATAAATTTTGAAATAAATAGTTGAAATTTTAAACTAAAAAAGGACCTTTTTTAACGAATTATGCAATAGTGACATTTTTGTTACAACTAGTGAAAATTAATTTGTTCATCTAATTCATCTTTTTTTATCTTGTATAGTTTTACAACGAAATTACATTTATTATTTTTAATTATTTTTGTGGGTGATCAAAATTTGAATTTTTGATTTTTAAAGGAAATTAAAAAAGTTTTTATTACAATATTGTAGGCATATACAATTTTGAAATTAAAAAAAATTGGCCCTAACAATGTTTTAAATGCTCTAACTTTTTGAATTTGTATCGAAATTTCTGTTTATAGACTAAAAATCTAAAAGTCTGGGGGAGGGGTAAAATTTGACACAAATATAGTTGTCTGCTGAGAATGTAAAAATGAGATTTTTGTATTGAAAAAAATGCGCTGTTAATTTAATTGTTTAAAATTGAAAAAATTTAATATTTTAAACCTTAAAAGTTTAATTATTCTTAGCATTTAAAAAATTATATGATTTCTAATTAAAAGCTTTATAAATAATAAATTCCAGGCTAATCGAACCCTTAAAAATTAAATTATTTTTCTCCTTTTTCCCATGAAAAAAAAAATTAAAGGGAAATACAAAAATTCTGATCCGCTTTTATAAAAGTTTTTTTTATTAATAATTATAAAAGATTACTTACCAACATCATTAGAAAAAATTGCCAATACGATGAATAGATTTCCAAAAAATATCTTCATTATTCCAATTCTTGGTTATTTGTTAATAACCTAACAATAAAATAATAACAAATATTTTTAAGATAAATTGGAGTGAGAAAATTATTTTTCGATTATCTTTGTATATCAAAAGTTTTATTTCTGAGAAAGTCGTTGGAATAATGAAAATTTATTTTATTCTGTGTCAACTAGAATAAATTGCTTTGATTAGGCAATGAAGTGATTAATGACATTTGTCTAAAATTTGAAAGCGATACTTTGTTAGTCATATTTGACAAGCGTAAAGCGAAAAATGAAAATTTAGATAATTTCCCTAAATTAAGAAACCTTGTAAAACTACATACGCAGTACAAATTATTACAAAATTTTTTTCACCTTGATGAATAAAAGATTGAAAACTTTAGATACTACCTATAAGTTAAAAGCAGGGACCCATATATTCATAATTTCTTGGAATTTTGAAAAATACCTTAAAATAATTTCGATCCTATGAAAGTTTTTAAAATCCTTTGAAACTTTTAAAAAATTTTTATATTATTGAAATGTATTCAAAATTACTTGGAATTTTAAATTTAAAACTTTTTAAATAATTCGACAATTCCTTGGAATTTTAAAAATTCCATAAGATCTTTACAATTATTTGAAATCTTTTGAAATATTTCGTAACTTTTTTAATATCTTGATAATTCCTCAGAATTTTTAAAAAATCCCTAAAGTTTTTAAAATCTTTTAGAATTCCTTCAAAATATTGAAATCGAATCAAAATTTCTTGCAATTTAAAAAAAAACCTAAAATATTTTCAATCCTGTGACATTATTTGAAATCTTTTAAAACTTTTCGAAAATCTGGAAAATTGTTTAGAATTTTTGAAAGGGTCCTAAATTCTTTAAATTCTTTGGTAATTCCTTTTAATTATTGAAATCAATTCATAATTTTTTAGAATTTTTTTGAATATTCTAAAATCTTTGAAATCAATTGAAACTTCAAATAATTCGACAATTCCTTGGAATTTTTAAAATTCCCTAACATCTTTAAAATAATTTGAAATCTTTTAGAATTCCTTTCAAACTTTTTAAATATCTGGATAATTCCTTAGAATTTTTAAAAATTCCCTAAAGTTTTTAAAATCTTGTAGAATTTATTCAAAATATTGAAATCTATTCAAAATTTCTTGCAATTTAAAAAAAAACACGACCAAATATTTTAGATGCTATGAAATTATTTGAAATATTTTAAAACTTTTTGCAAATCTGGAAAATGGTTTTTTCCTAAATTCTTTTTCAATTCCTTTCAATTATTGAAATCAATTAAAAATTTATTGGCATTTTTAAAAATATTTTCTAATCTTTGAAATCGATGGAACCTTTTTAAATAATTCGAAAACTCTTTGGAATTTTTAACAATACCTTTAAATATTTAAAATCCATTTAAATCTTTTGAAATACTTTGAAGCTTTTTAACGATGTTGATCATGCTTTAGAATGTTTTTAAATGCCCTAAATGTTTTTTAATTTTTGCGAACTTTTACAAATTATCGAAATATATTAAAAAATTTTCGGAATATAAAAAATGCCCTAAATTATTTTCAATCCTTTGAAATATTTTTTGATCGTTTGAAAATTTTTGATTCTTTGGAATTTTTAAATATACCCTAAAATCTTTAAAATCTATTGAAATCTTTTGAAATCGTTTGAAAACTTTAAAATATCTTGATAAATCCTCAGAATTAAAAAAATTCCTGAAATTCTTGAAAATTTTCGAAATTCCTATACATTATTAAAAAATATTCTTAATTTTTTGGATTATTTTAAAACTTTAAAATCATTGAAATCTTTTAAAGGAAAATTGTTTAGAATTTTTTTAAATGTTCTGAAATCTTTGAAATCAATTGCAATCTTTTTTAAATTTAAAAATTCCTGGGAATTTTTAACAATATCTATCTTTTAATATAAATATTTTGAAATCCTTTGAAGCTTTTTAAATATCTTGGCAATTGTTTAGAATTTTTAAAAATTCCTTAAAGTTTTAAAAATATTTTGGAATTTGTACAAATTATCGAAATATATTTAAGATTTCTGAGTATTTTCAAAAATACCTGAAAATATTTTCAAGACTTTGAAATATTTTTTAATCTTTTGAAATTGTTAATTGGCTTGAGAATTTCTTAGAGTTTTTAAACTTCCCTAAAATTTCAAAACTCTTTTAAAATTCCCCCAAAATATTGAAATCTATTCATAATTTCTTCAAGTTTTTTTTAATATTCTAAAATCTTTCAAATCTTTTGAAATCCTGTGAAACTTTTTAAAGAATTCGAAAATTCCTTGGAATTTTTTTAAATATCCGAAAATCTTAAAAATATTTTGGAATTCCTTTAAATTATTGAAATGGATTAAAAATTTCTTGACATTTTTTTTTAATAGTCAAGATCTTTTAAATCCATTGAAATCTTCTGAATTCCTTAAATTTCTTTTTAATATCTTGATAATTCTTTAATTTTTTTAAAATTCTCTAAAGTTTTTAAAATCTTTTGGAACTTTTGCAAATTCTCGAAAATTATTCAAAATTTCTCGGAATTCTGAAAATGACCCTAAAATAGCTTCAATCCTTTGACATCTTTTGAAATGCAATTTTTTTTAAACTTTGAAACTTTTAAAAAAATAGGATCAATTATGAAATCTTTGAAATCAATTGCAATTTTTTCAATAATTCGAAAATTCTTTGGAAATTTTAACAATATCCTTAGATCTTTAAAATCCATATAAATATTTTGAAATCCTTAGAAGCTTTTTAAATATTTGGACAATTCTTTAGAATTTTTAAAAATTCCCTAAAGTTTTTAAAATATTTTGGAATTTGTACAAATTATCGAAATATATTAAAAGTATCCTGGAATTTTCTGAAATACCTTAAAATATTTTCAATCCTGTGACATATTTTTAAATCCATAGAAAATTTTTGATTATCTTCAGAGATTTTCTTAGAATTTGAAACTTCCCCAAAATCTTGAAACTCTTTTGAAATTCCCTCAAAATATTCAAATATCTTAAAAAATTACTTGGAATTTTTTTTAATATTCTAAGATGTTTGAAATCTTTTGTTGGAATTTCTTCAACTTATCGAAATGTTCAAAATTTTTTGGAATTTTTCAAAATACTCTAAAATCCTTTCAAATTTTTCAAAATCCTTTGAAACTTTTTGAAAATTTGGAAAGTCGTTTAGAATTTTTTAAAATTCCCTAATGTTTTTAAAATCTTTTAGAATTCTTTCAGAATATTGAAATCTAATCAAAATTTCTTGCAATTTTAAAAAAAGAGCCTGAAATATTTTCAATCCTTTGAAATATTTTTTAATCTATTTAAAAATCCTGTCAAACTTTTAAAAAAATTATAAAATTCCTTGGAATTTTTAAAAATACCCTAAAATCTTAAAAATCTTTTGGAAATCCTTCAAATTATTGAAATCTATTCAAAATTTCTTGGAATATTTTTTAATATTCAAAGATCTTTGAAATCTTTTGAAATACTTTTAAACTTTCCAATTAATTCGAAAATTCTTTGGAGTTTTTAAATATACACTAAAATCTTTCCAATCCATTGAACTCGTTTGAAATCCTTTGAAACCTTTTAAATCTCTTGATAATTCCTTAGAATTTTTAAAAATTTCCTAAATTCTTTGAAATCTTTTGGAATTCCTTTTGATTATTGAAGTCTATTAAAAAATTTTTGACATTTTTTTTAATATTCTAAAATCTTTGAAATTATTTGAAATTGATTGAATTTTTTTAAATCATTCAAACATTCCTTGGAATTTTTAACAGTATCCTTCAATGATTAAAAGCCTTTGAAACCTTTTGAAATAAAATTTTTTAAAAAGGTTTGAAAATCTTTACAACCCAGGAAAACTGTTTAGAATTTTTTTTTAAATTTCCTAAAATCTTTAAAATCTTTTGGAATTATTTTAAATGATTGAAATTTATTCAAAGTTTCTTTTGCAAATGCAAATTATTAAAAGATATTTATAATTTTTTGGAATTTTTAAAAATACCCTAACATATTTTCGATTATATGAAATGTTTTTAAATCCTTCGAAAAATTTGGAATCAGGAAAATTCTTAAAATTTCCTAAATTCTGTTGGAATTCCTTCAAATTATTGAAATATATTCAAAATTTGTCGAGATTTTGACAGATAGCCTAAAATATTTTTAATCATATCAAAATTTTTGAAATTACTTGGAACTTTTTTAATAATTTGAAATCTTTTGAAATCCTTAGGACTTTTTAAATATCTAGATAATTCCTTAGAATTTTTAAAAATACCCTAAGGGCATTTTTTAAAATTCTTTAAAACTATTTAAAAATCTCGGAAATTGTGCAGTATTTTTAAAAAATTCCCTATAATTTTTGAAATATTTAAAAATATCTTTTAATTATTGAAATCAACTCAAAATGTCTTGGCATTTTTTTCAATAATTTAAAATCTTTGAAATCTTTTGAAATCAGTTGAATTTTTTTAAATCATCCAAAAATTCTTTGGAATTTTTGAAAATATCCTTAAATGATTAAAAGCCATTGAAATCTTTTGAATTCATTCAAAACTTTTTTAATATCTTGATAATTCCTTCAAATTTTTTAAAATCTCCTAACGTTTTTAAAATCTTTTGGAATTTTTGAAAATTTTCGAAACAAATTCAAAATTTCTTGGGATTTTGAAAATTACCCTAAACTATCTTGAATAATCTGACATCTTTTGACATGCAATTTTTTGACAAGGTTTGAAACTCTTGAAAACCCAGGAAAATTGTTAAAAATTTTTTTAAATTCCCTAAAATCTTTAAAGTCATTTGGAATTATTTTAAATTATTGAAATCCTTTGACAATTTAAAAATAATTCAAAAATTTCTGGGAATTTTTAAGAAATCCCTTAAAATCTTTAAGATTTTTTGGAATTCCTTCAAATACTCGTAATATATATGAAATGGTTGGAAATCCTTGCAATCTTTCGAAATCCTTGGAAAATTTTGAAATCGCTTGATAATTCCTTAGAATTTTAAAAAATTTCCTAAAGATTTACAAATATTTTGAAGTTTCTGCAAATTATCGAAAAATATTTATTTTAAAAAATACCCTGAAATATTTTCAATGATAAACAATTTTTTGAAATCCGTTGTAAATTTTTGATTACCTTAAAAATTTCTTAGAATTTGTAAAATTTCCTAAAATCGTTAAAATCTTTTGGAAGTCCTTCAAATTATTGAAATCTATTCAAAATTTCTTGGATTTTTGAAAAATACCTAAAAACTTTTTCAATCCTATCAAATTCTTTTAATTCTTTTGAAATCTTTCGAAATAATTGGTAAGTTTTTAAATATCCTGATCATTTCTTAGAAATTTTAAACATTCCCTAAAGTTTTAAATATATTTTGGGATCCCTACAAATTATCGAAAAATATTCAAAACTTCATGGAATCCTAAAAAATTCCCTAATATATATTTTTAATCCTTTGAAATTTTTTAAAATGCTTCGAAATTTTTTTAATATTTTGAAAATTACTTAGGATTTTTAAAATTCCCTCAAGTTTTAAAAATATTTTGGAATTTCTGCAAATTATTGAAATATATTAAAAAATTTTTGCAATTTTTAAAAATACCCCTAGGATATTCTCAATTCTTTGAAATCTTCTTAAATCGTTTGAAATTTTTTGATTACCTTGAGAATTTCTTAGTATTCTTAAAATTGCTCACAATCTTTAAAATCCTTTCAAACTCCTTTAAATTATTAAAATCTGTACAAAATTTCTTGTTGTTTTTAAAAATATGCTAAATTCTTTGAAGTTTTTTGAAATCCTTTGAAACTTTTTAAATAAGTCGAGAATTCCTTTGAATTTTTAAGAAATCCCCTAAAATCTTTCAGTTTTTTTTGAATTCCTTTAAATTATCGAAATATATATTAAATTTTTTTAAATACTCTAAAATGTTTAAAATACTTTAAAATCTTTCGAAATCCTTTGAAACTTCTAAATATCCTGATAACTTCTTAGAATTTTCAAAAGTTACCGAAAGTTACTAAAATATTTTGGAATTTCTGCAAATTGTAGAAAAATATTCAAAATTTCTCGGAATTTTCAAAAATACCCTAGCATATTTTCAATCCTATTAAATTTTTAAGAACCCTTCGAAACTTTTTGAGTATATTGATAATTCCTTAGAATATTTGAAAATTCCCAAAGTTTTTTTACTCTTTTGGATCCAAATATATTCCAAATTTTTTGGAATTTTGAAAAATACCGTAAATATTTTCAATCCTTCGAAATTTTTTTAAATCCTTCAAAACTTTTTGAATGCATTGAAAATTCCTTTGAATTGATGGTAATGGGGTTTATGAAGAAAAGCAGAAAAAACGGGAGAGGAATTAAGGAAAGAAATTAGGCGGGAAATGTCTGAACTTAGGAAAGAAATGGGAAGAAGTCAGGGAGAAGTTAGAAAAAAGGATGCAGTCACTGGAGCAAAAACTAGAGAAGCGGGAAGAGAATAATAAAGGGTATACGATTAGAGGGCAAGGAAATGCAGGAAGAAGTGGAAGAAGTAATAAAAAGGATTGATGCTAAGGTAGAGATAGCGAAAGTGCGAAGTGTAGGAAGGGAAGAGAGAAGAGGGGAGAGAATGGTACTACCAAAACTAAAGAAATGGAAACATAAGAGGGAAGTGATGACAGAGAAGAGGATTTTATATGGAAGCTCGGAGAGAATAAGGGATAGTTTAACATGGGTAGAAAGGAAGATGAAATATAAGTTAAGGGAA
>JAWWLR010003823.1:0-12018 GCA_035041075.1 Acraspis erinacei
TCAATAATATTTATTTATTAAAAAAGGAATCTTACATTAACCCTTTTGAACTTCTTTCTTTGCTTCAAAAAATACCCTATGTATATTTTCAACTTATAAATGCTTATAACTCCTGAGTAATATTTTTGCTGTTGTGGAAAAATGTTCAATTAGATATGTTACTTTTTAAAAGTACAACTATATCATTAGAAGTGAAGTACGGTCGTTGCAAATGCCAGATTTCATTTTTTTTCTAATTTTAACATAAAGTTTATAAACAGAAAACCAATTTTCCTATATATAAATAAATGTTGCTGAAGTCTCTATGCTTTTATTTAATTTAAAACACCTCAAGGTTATTGTTATAGTTTAAAATATTAATAACGTAGTAGTCCAATTTCTCCTAAATAAAGTATTTAAGCCATATTTTCTTTCAGCAATGTAAAAAGTAGATAATTTATTATCGAACAATGTCATTTTTCCAAAGACACTACTAAAAAAGTTTTATAAATGCAATCAAATATAATTATTTTAGTCTGTATTCTAATGTTTAAACACATGAAAAGTGCGAAAATCTTCTTATGCAATATAAACAATCCTCTCCTCTATTCCAACATAATGAATGAATTTGTCGAGGAAAGTGATGAATAATGACGAATAATAAATTAAATGTTCAATATTAGTTATTTCTATAAGGCAATTGGGTATTTTTAGAATAAGGAATTCAAAAATCCCGCCTATACCAACCCGAATTTGCAAGTGGTTGGTTTGTGAATTCTCCTTTATGCTGTGCTTTTGAAATGCGCTCTAAACGAACCTATTTGGGTCTCTACAGTTGTCTATTGGAGCTCAAGTTCCTAAGGGCACCAACTTTCATTTAAGACGCAACCATGAGTGAACGTCCAGTTGTTTTCAAAAATTGAAATTTTTAGTACATCACTTTGTAGGAAATTTTATGGTGCATCTTTTTTCTCCTGGTAAAAAGGTGTATCTTTTACCGTTTCTGTAAAAAACAAAGTTAATTTTTCAGACCAGCCAAGTTACTAAATATTTTCACTTCCACTCGCTCCGAAAGAAAAAGTTCTTTATATTTTAAGATCCAAATGTGAGAAGCGTATCATCATAGTATGCACATAGTATCCCTTCCGTATCATGCACCAAAAACTAAACAAAAAACAGCAGTATTGGCATTTAAGTTGCTGTAATTCCGATTCTACGTTATATTTTCCATCAGAATGTCACGGAGTAATAGGGATACTCTGTAGAATATCCTTTCCGTTCACACGGTCCGCTAGGGATAGTATCAAGGTGAGTTGGCTAGGTTGTAAGCGGTAGTTCAAATAGTTAAAAGTAAAAGGTAAAATTAAAACAGGGGATTAGTGCTAACTGAATGGTTTTAGAAAGGACTTAGAGAGACTGCCCCCCCCCCCGCCTCGCCCAAATATCTAGCGGTACCCATGAAACGAAAATTGAATCTTGTTAGTATACCACTTGTGCAATATTATAATGTCAAATCCTTTTATCAAGGTAAAATTTAAACAGGTGATTGACTGGTAGCATAAGGACATTAGGAAGGGTTCAGAGAGACTGTTCCTTCCGTAACGTTCCCCCAAAATATCTAGCGTTACTTGTGCAATGAAAAGTGAGTCATGTTAGTGTGCAACGTATGTTACATTAGAATTTCAACTGGTTTTCTTAATATAAAATTCAAACAGATTATTGATGCTAGATATAAGATTTTAGAAAGGGGAATCAGTCTTGCTAGTTTGTTCATTCATGCAGCGTTACATTTTCAACCTGGTTTCTTTTCACCAGTTCAGTGCAAAGTGTCAAAAATAGAACAGAATTAATATACTACTATGAAATAAAATAAGTACATCAAATTTTACGTACTTGTGTAGTGATATTAAAATTAATTTTAACTTAACAAGAGTAATAAATAAAAATTAGGTCAGTTAGTTCATTTGGTTTAAAAAGTCAGTGGATAAACAAGTGGACGATGTTATTAGTGCTCAACAGAAGGAGGATGACCAAGCAATGGTTCTATGTGGCATTCAGGGTTTTGTTTTAAAGTGCGACGCTCCTGGACGTCTTGCCTGTGTTGTAGAAGAATCAATTGGAAGAAATGATGATATCTCTTTACTGATGGAATTAAGGAGATATGGGCAGTTTCGACGGGAAACAAACTGCAAAAGTAATGAGCTCAATGACCTTGTAGGTATGTAAAACATCTGCTATATTTTTTTTGCTTTTTATTATATGATATGTATGAGTTGGGAAATACATGTTGCCTTTCTGTTTTTATTTCAGAAGGGATTCAGGCCAAAAAATCAAGGGCTCAGATCAGATCTGAAGAAAGATATTATGAAAGTATTAGACTCGATCTCAAGTCTGATATTTTTAAGCTCCAGTTCGATTCTGATAGGTGAAAGGGAGAAGAAACCCAAAGAAAGAGGTCGAAGAAGGTTCCTACATTACAAGACCCAAAAATTAAAAAAGTTAAAAAAATATCCAAGGTTATTGTGAGTGATGATGACAATGATGATGATTTCATTCCTTCGTCACAAACTGCAGAGGAGTATAATAGAAATAAACATAAGCAGCAAAAATTAAGTAAAGCTGTTTAGGAGCTTGGAAAGCTGTATAGGAGAAAGAAGAGAAAACAAAAATGTAGGAAAAAAGAACTAAAAAAAGGGTATAACAATTAACATTTCGCACACAACGTGGGAGATTCGAACGCATAACATAACGCCCGCTAATCAACGAACCTAACCATTCGCCTATCGAGACTAGTTGTCAGCAGCATGAAAAACCAGCAATGGATCCGCCAGTCAGCGGATCAGCGAGGTTAAGTTTATATAGTTTAACTCAGGAGTATCAGAGGGCTATTCAGTGGATTTTACTGAACAGATCGTCAGCGTTCGTACTCTTTTGTTCAGTAGAATCAACAAAACGCTGTTTAGTGTTTCTGAACCAACGAGTAGTTGCTATTACTATAAATCAGCTTACTAAACGCGAATAGCAGCATATACTCTACCAGTTCTCTCCGTGCAGAACAGCAACGAAGTCTAGGACTTTTTTGCCTCAGTTGAATAGATTTAAGAAAGTTATTTAGTAATCTAATATCTAACAAGTTATTTTTTCCAAAGAATTATGCAAAAAAGGTTTAACCAAGAAAAACGTTTCCAATCATCAGTCTGTTCGCCTTGGATTTTTTTCTATAATTGGTTATACAGGATGACTTTGTAAGAGATTATGTTTCGAAATATCAGTCTTAAAAGTAGTTAAACAGCTCCATTTATTAAATTCGAAGGGTAACAATGTCTTTGTTCGCACTCGAGGATACACAGGGACTAAAATAGCATGTTCTTATAAATTCTTAATTTTTGTAAATGTTTAAACAAAAGCATTGTGTCTTTGATGTCTTCATTCCGCAAAGGATTTAATCTCAGTTAGATGTGTCTAACTTTCGAGCTTCGTTTTAGAAAGAACATCTGTTGGAATAATACAGTGTGTGTCTATGTATGTGTCATGCTAAGCCTATGCGCGTTTGTGTCTGTAGCCGCACTCGTGGCGCTGGCGACAGCCGGCGCACTCTCCGATTCATTCCGTGCCGATCTCTCGAGGTGCTTGCACGGCTCTATTGTGATTCTCTGAATAAAGGTTCTTTGTTCTACTTGATTCACTTTGTTCACCTGCTCGGCTCCCATTGTCCCCTCAACATCGATACGCAGCCAGCATGCTTACACTACGCGAATATTGTGAATAAAAAGGCGGTGAGAAAACCGGGACTGTAAAAGGTGAAGAACAGGCGCGAAGTGTATTTCTTGAAACAAAGGCGGTTCGGTGCTGCACGCACGCAGCCAAGGCGCGCGTGGCAGTGAAAAGTCGTGTGCGAGGCTACTTGCGCACGAGAAAGGAAAAGGGCGAAAAAGAACTTGAGTGTCGCGTGTGCAAACATCCACCGACACGGCGAAGCTGTTAGGAAGCGTGAAACATGGAGGAAACAAACAAAGAGGTTTCAACGCCGAGCGACGAGGAAAAATCACAGGAGGCTTACAGTAAGTACCTAAAAGTCATAAAAACGTTCGCTTCGCCAAACATTAGTTTTCTCCGGAAGTGCCGTTGAAATTCGGACGAATTAAAAATCTAGTTGTCTTCGGGAGTGTCGTTGAATTCCGCGCGAATAGAAAACTTCGTTTTATTCAAAAATTCCGTTGAAATTCGGACGATTTGAAAATATTGCAACGAATGTCGCAATCGAAAAACGCCGGGAACGCGACAAGAGCCAACCTGTTGATTCGTGGAATCGCAGTAGCGCGGCAATCGTTGTATACAACATGGCGGAAAATCGAGCGCGTTGTAGGGGGAGGAACGGCAACATGGCGCACTGCCAGTTACTATGCGAGAGGTGCCGCGGAGAGCGGAGAAGCCAGGCTCACGCACATGCGTACATGTACATAACCGCGTAAGAAATACTTCGCACACAAATAATAAGTAAATATCGGAGGTTAATTAAGAAGTTTATAGATTTAATTTGTTAATTAACTTGAAAAACAAAATTAATAAAGGATTAAAGTTTTGATCGAACAGTATTATACTAATGATAACTTACAGTTATTATATGCTGTGGACACGGTATAAGCTGCAAGCTTTACACCCAGCAGAGGGCATATACTTGATGCAAATAAAAGCCCCCTCAGATTTTTGCTTGGCCTTCACCAACAATCAAATACTAAAAATAGGTAAGGGACATAATTTTTATTATGTACAAAAGGAGAAAAATGTAACTCACACATTTTTCAAAAAGGACAGTGCACTGGCCTCCTAAACCCTATGGTTGTGGATGTTTATAGGAAGGGTGCTTTAGCATTGAGCAAGCACAAAGGCTCAGTTGCGAGGGTCAATGTCGACATGCGCTACAGGTCATCCAGGTAGTGAAACGATATTTGACTAAGGGCATTTGCAGAAAGCTTTGAAGTCATCGGATAAGCTGGATGCAATGCTCGTTACAAACATCAAGTTTTTATCAAGCATGATGTTTAGTAGCACCAAAGCCTCCAACTATAAAATCACAGGTGTCATCATACTAATTGTAAATTACTTTTTAGATGAAGATGCACTGGATCTGGCTGAAGTAGGCTGGCTGTTGAAGCAGCTTCTGGGTAACAAGCAGTTGCTTTTAAGGCCCAAAAGTCGACCTCTGCTCCCACCAGCACTGCTGATGCTGGCCAACAAGTCGCAATCAAACAGCACAAGTTGCTCGCCCAGGAAAAACCGATCGTGATTTCAAATGTACCAGTAGTTCCTAAGGTCAAGTTAGCCACGGACTCAGTCCAAAGCAAGCAACAGGACGAGTTCGAAGACATCACTCCTATTCTGGACCTCGAACACTCCGAAATACCTCAGGACAAACGAGACAATCAGGGAACTGTGGACAACCAGGTAACTCGATCACAAATAAATAAGGTTATGGAGCACGTTGAAGAAAAAAATAATCAAACTAATGAAATTTAACCAACAGCATTACAAAGGGGATAAAAACGAATTTAAGTGACTTTGCAAGTAAATGAAATATCTCGTCTAAAGAAAATTAAAGTAAAATAAATATCGAGTTTTCAAACACTCAATCAAATTCAAATGTTCATAGGAAATTTAGTTTAACTAAAAAAATAAGTTTTGAAACTTTCAAAGGTTATTTGTTTGCAGAATTAAAAGCTAAAAAATTACATTATGTTTTTGATAAACATGAAAGGGAAAAGGTAGACAAAATCACTTTGGAAAATGATGAAAATTCAGTCAGGGATATAATATTTAATCGCATTAACTTGAATGACTATGGAAATGATTTTATACATTTAATCTAAAGCACACCCCAATAAATATTAGACGCAATTAAAGATACAAAAGTAGGTGAGGTTGGTTTAGACGAACACACAGCTTTCAAAAATTTGCTAAACATTAGATTTGATCCAAAAAGGGAAAACATGGTTCAATATATTGCGCGTTTTGAGAAAACTGTTCGCACTTATGAAAATCATTGCGAAACAGGAAAATATTTGGATGACGACAAGCGAAAGCTTTTTCATCAATCCGTTAGGAAAGCTGTTAAGGCAGTGACAATAGCTGACAGCGTCAGCCAAAACTCTAAAAATACTCACTGCGATTGCAATCAATTAAAAAAACTTGTTTTACAGATTGGCCCACGAACGGTCTTGAAAGAGTCTCATAAAGCGCTCAATGCGATAAGAAAAGGTTTCGGTAACCAGGAAGATAAGAAGGATCACTGTTACAACTGTGGTGATAAAACGCACGACAGAAACTCCTGTCCCCATCCTGGAAATGTTTGCTTCCGGTGTAAACGACCAGGGCATAGGAGGCCTGAGTGCCGGGTAGAACCTGGTTACAAATCGCCATCCCTAAAAAGGCGTTCAGGGCAGGGTTCTGAAAATAGGCAATTGAAAAAATCAAGGGTTGACACGAGACATTTTGTTTTCAAGCCGAACCAGGAGGATGATAGCGCTCGTCGCGGAAATCGCGATAGGTCATCCAAAACTAGACAAGGTAAAGGTCAAACTAAAAGTTTTAAAAATCATAAAAAGGGTAAGCGTAGAGTCGGGGCCCACTTAGCTAACGAAAACGAATCAGAAAGCTGTGAATCCGGTTCTAAATCCGATAACGAAAACGAAACAATCAGTAAATTCATTTCTGACTCAGGTGCGACTGAACACATGCCCAATGCATGACTAATTTAAAAAATTTAAACTACCAGGAAAAAGGCACAATAAATTGCGCAAATAAAGACTCTAAGGCTAAATTAAACTTTCAAGGTAAAGGCGATATCGATTTACCGTTAGTCAACTGAAAGAAAATAGAAATTAAAAATGTTATCTACTCAAAAAACTTAGCAAAAAATTTACTCTCTCTTAGGAAATTCGTAGATCAAGGACTTCAAATATTTCTGGATAATAAAAGGATAAATATATACGATCCAACTAACAGTAAGACAATAATTTCAGGATTCTACAATAAACCTTTTTGGGAAATAGAATTAGTTTTAAATCAGGAAAGTTCTAATAATGTTAAAAATAAAGGCAAAGGAATTTTTGTAAATCTAGCTACTAGGAAAGGCGAAATACCTCAAAAACTTAAAAAAAAATGGCAAAAAGGTAAAGGCAAAGGAAACACCAGTGTTTGAAAACAAACTGCTGAAAACTATAAACAATAGAAAAGTTGAAAACGTTGATGACTTAACTATCGGAGAAATAAATGGATCTATTGAACTAAAATCCACCAGGAAAGAAAAACTAAACTCAATTTGACTATGGCATGCTAGGCTGGGGCACATGTCAACACAGTACATGGTTAAATTTAAGAAACTTTATCCAGAAATATAATACTTTGATAAATCAGATTTCGATGAAGGGATAAAAGAATGCGATATTTGTTTTCGAGCTCGTTTACTGAAAATACACGCAGACGTGATGGGGTATATAAGTCCCATAACTTACCCTAGTCGATACCGATTTATAGTAAATTTCATTGACAGCTACTCTCGATATGCAGGTACTTATCCACTAAGGAACAAAACTGATGTGCCTAAATGTTTAAAGGAATACATAATTTAAAGAAGAAACATAGTAGGCAATGATCTTAAAGTTTGTTATATGGAATGTGATAAAGGTACAGAACTTACTAGTCAGAAAACCATCGATGTTTTAAACGAATTCGGCGCACAACTTATAACAGTCGTTCCTTCAACCACAGAACACAACAGCGTAGTTGAAAGATTCAACCAAACAATACAAAAAAAGGTAAGAGCATTAATGTTAGACTCGGGTTTACCATCAAACATGTGGGATATCGCGTTAGGAACAGGAGCCTACCTATATAATTTAAGTCCACACAAAACGTTAAATATGCAATCTCCTATAAAATTATTGGCTCCTAATCGCAAATGCAAAGTTAAACAGCTGAAAAGGTTTGGATGTATTGCTTACACTAAAATTAAGAATGATACTAAATTCAGTGAAGTATCAATTAAAACATTCTTGGTAGGATATCATCCGACAGGTTATTTACTGTATCATCCGGAAACTCAAAAAATAATTGAGGCTAGGCATGTCAAATTTATAGAAAAATACGTATATGGAGACGCATATAAAGAAAAATTCGAAGAACTAATAATAAGTCGTGATGATCGTGATAAGATTCATGTTAAAGTTTAAAAACAACCAATAAGCTCACAAAAGGAGGGAGCAATCGAACGAGCTGCAAGCTCAGATTCGGGGGGAGATGTTGAAGTCCCGATGAAAAGAAAAAGAGGTAGGCCGCGTAAAAAGGTATTTGAGCCAACATTGCTGTATTCCTCTCTGTCAGGGAAAAGGAACGATCGAGTCAGCTCAGAGTATCATGCGTTTTTAACTAATATTACAGGCGATCCTAAAAATTACAAGGAAATCTTAACTAGGCACGATAGCGTAGAATGGCTTGAAGCCGTAAAAAATGAATTAGATGCAATGAACATCAACAAAGTTTTTGAGGTAGTTGATAGGCCTAAGTTAGACTCTCAAGGTCACAAACGTAATATTCTAACACGCTGGATTTTTAAAGAAAACGTAAATTCTGAAGGAAACAGAATTAAAAATGCGCGTTTAGTTACTCGAGGCTTTCAAGATAAAAACTTTTATAACTTGAATGAGATATACGCTCCGGTAACAAGAATATCTTTAGTCCAAGCTGTATTAGCTTTCCCGAATAAACACAACTTAACAATGTTCCAACTTGTTGTAAAAACTGCATTCTTGAATAGTAAAGTACTTGAAGAAATTTATATCGAAATTCCTGACGGTCTTCCGTATATGGAAACTGAGGAAAAGCCTAGGGTTTGCAAACTTGAAAAATCACTGTACGGTTTAAAAACTAGTCCAATAAGGTGGTACGAAACTTTCTTCGGTACAATGAAAGAACTTGGTTTTGTAACAAATAAAAACGACCCATGTTTATTCGTATGAATTAAAGAAAACTTGATTATATTAGCTTTGTTGTATGTTGATTATGTAATACTGACCGGTAATAGCGAAAAGAAAGGCGGGAACTTTGAAACTTAATCAAATAAAGTTCGTCGAACAAATAATTAAGAAGTTTGGCTATGAACAGGCTTTTTCCCAAAGATCACCCATTATGACTAATCAGGTTTTAAATAGAGAAAGGAAAGCTAGGGAAAGCGAATCTAGAAATGGCAATGTAATTTAACCCACTAGATTTAGAGAAGCTGTCGGGTCTCTTCTTTATTTAGCTAAGGCTACAAGGCCGGATATAAGCTACGCTGTAAACATATTAAGTAGACATCAACTAAACCCCACATTATTGGAATGGAAAATGTTAAAACTTGTTTTTCGGTACTTAGTAAATACTAAGGGAATTTCTTTGACATACAGAGGCAAAGCTGAAGGTATCGAGGGTTATGCTGATTCTAGCTTGGCAGATTTCAATGGTTCTATTACCACCTGTGGTTATCTTGTTACATTATACGGTGATATCATAGCGTGGAAAACGCAAAAACAGCACTATGTATCTCTGTCCACGTGCCAAGCTGAGTACATAGCAATGAGTGAGGCGTGTAAGGAAATGATAGCTTTAGGATTCTCTTTAAAGTTATTCGCTACCAAAAATCTGTATCCTATGACTTTATACTGTGACCATTTATCTGCCATAAAATGCACAGAAATTCAAGGAGCTGTAGGTCTTAGACATTTAACGGAAATAAGATATCACTTTGTTGAAGAGTGCGCAGTTAGAGGACGCGTGATTGTTAAGTGGGTAACCTCAAAGGAACAGTTAGTAGACATATTTACAAAGCCCTTATCTTTTTCGCTGCATGAAAATTTGAACAAAAAGATATTTAATTTATAAAAAATTCGTATTTACAGAACAAAAATGAACAAATCGTTATGACCCTGCTTGGGACAAGAAGAGGCATTTTCAGGATTATTCTGACAGGTCAGAGCAATTTTCAACATCCAACGAGGTGTGCTCTGTTGAAGAGTATTGCTACGAAATGATTGATGGTATTTCATATGCCACTGACAAAGAAGGAAATGCGTTCTACTGGGATTTAAATTTGAGTGATTGGCGTTACTCGCATGGCGCATGGTAGTTTTACTTAAGAAATGTTTTGTTTTACCTTTATAACAAATTTAAATCCAAAGGATAATTTATATATTAATATAAGTTTTTTTTTACGATATTTATTAGCACGACAGGAGGGAGTGTTGGAATAATACAGTGTGTGTATGTATGTGTCATGCTAAGCCTATGCGCGCTTGTGTGTGTAGCCGCACTCGTGGCGCTGGCGACGGCCGGCGCGCTCTCCGATCCATTCCGTGCCGATCTCTCGAGCTTCTTGCACGCATCTGTTGTGATTCTCTGAATAAAGGTTCTTTGTTCTACTTGGTTCACTTTATTCACCTGCTCTTCTCCCATTGTCAGCACAGAAATAAAAAAATCCATTTCGATACATTCGACTTTTCCAGAAATGTTTTATTAATATGTTTGTGCTACCTTTCGATAGCGATCACTATCCATTTTTTATCTCAGACGGAAAAACAACATTCTTAGGCCATGTGTAAAATCAGTATAAGGAATATGTTATCCAAATTTTTTAAAGCACGGGAAGTAACTAATAAAATTTTGAAAACGAAATAAAACAAATCCATTTCGATTCATTCGACTCTTCCAGACATGTTTTATTAATATGTTTCTGCTTCGTTTCGATAACGATGGCTATCCGCATCAAGCTTAATTGTTTTGTTGTCGTGTATGCTTCACTCTTTGCTCGAATTTGAATGTTTACATGTTCAATTTCTTCTCTCATAGATGGAAAAACACAATTCCTAGTCCACGTGTAAAATCAGTATAAGGAAGATATTATCCAAATGTTTTAATGTCCGGGAAACAATTAATTAAAATTTTTAAAACAAGTTAAAAAAATCCATTGCGATTCATTCCAATCTTCCAGGCATGTTTTATTATTATGTTTGTGCTACTTTCCGATAGAGATCGCCAGCCTCATCGGCGTGATTCTTCTTTTTTCGTGAATGTTTCATCCTTTGCACCAATTCGAATGTTGAAACGTTCCATTTTTTCTCTCATAGATGGAAAAACACAATTATTAGTCCATGTGTAAAATCAGTATAAGGAAGATGTTATCCAAGTTTTTTAAGGTCCGGGAACAATCCATTTCGATTCATTCGAACCTTCCAGACATGTTTGTTTAATATATTTATGCTACGTTTCGATAGTGATCGCTACCCTCATCAGGCTTAACACTTTTGTTGGCGTGTATGCTTCTTTCTATTCTCGAATTTGAATGTGGAAATATTTCATTTTTTTATATCATAGGTGGAAAACACACAATTCTTAGGCCACGTGTAAAATCAGTATAAGGAAGATGTTATCCAAATTTTTTAGTTTCCTGGAAGTAATTAATAAAAATTTTAAAAACGAAATAAAACAATCCATTTTGATTCATTCGACTCTTCCAAACATGTTTTATTAATATGATTCTGCTAAGTTTCGATAGCGTTCGCTATCCTCATCAGGCTTAATTCTTTTGTTGTCGTGTATGCTTCATCCTTTGCTCTAATTTGAATGGTAAAATGTGCCATTTTTTCTCTCATACATTGAAAAACACAATTCTTACTCCATGTGTAAAATCATAAAAAGGAAGATGTTGTCCAAATTTTTTAAGGTCTGGGAAGTAATTAATTACAATTTTGAAAACGAAATAAAACAATCCATTTCGATTAATTTGACACTTCCGGACATGTTTTATTAATATGTTTGTGCTATGATTCGATAGCGATCGCTATCCTCATCAGCATTAATTCCTTTTTGTCGAGTATGCGTCACTCTTTGCTCTAATATGAATGCTGAAATGTTCAAATTTGTTTTCACAGATGGAAAAGCACCATTCTTAATCCATGCATAAAATCAGTATAAGGAAGATGTTATCAAAGTTTTTTAACGTCTGGGAAC
>JAWWLR010003875.1:0-12014 GCA_035041075.1 Acraspis erinacei
CCCGCCGGAATATCAGTTTCCGAATTTCAAAGAATATTTGACTCATTAATTTTTCGTAGAGAACTTTCGGAACATAAAATAATTATCATAGGATACTTTAATATTCTTAGCTATAAATACCATATTAACCTTTTGCGAATTTTTTGATCAACAACAACTTAATTCCGTTGAAAATTGCAATAAAGGACACTTGGACCTTGCTCTTGCGAACACCTTAGTTAAAGTTAATAGAGTCGTTGATCCGATACTACCTGAGAACGGGTACCACCCTTCTTTGTGTATAATTTTTTGCTTACGTCAAGAGAAACCCTCTAAAATATTCTTTAATAACGTTTTATCTAACAGATATAATTTTCTGAGAGCAAACTATATTGAAATGTACCTTGGTCTAAATAACACTGATTTGTCGTACCTGAGGTCTTGCGAAAAACGGGATCAAGCTTGTTCAGTTTTTTATTCTCTAATCTACAATTTCTTCGATAAAACAGTTCAAAAATTTAAAAACTATTCTATTAACAAGCAGTTCCCATCATGGTACACGCGAGATATCATTATAGACCTTGGGATCAAAAATAAATTTAGGGAAAAATGTAAAAGTAATAATTTTAACTTGAATCCGTCCAGGGGGTGAGTATTTGACATCGAGTATCATATTAAAAAAGGGGGAAAGGGGGACAAATATCGGAAATAGGGAAAAATAGGGTACGTTATTAAAAAATGGGAATAGGGGTAAATAGGGGACAAAGTTGCATCCCTGCATAAGTGAACCATAACAGTACGTGAATTCCTCAACCATTTGACAATATTATTCCAAAGAAAATGCCACCAGGAACTGAAGGGCGCAAATGCAGATACTGTACGAATGCATTTGCAACATATTACGTAGCTTGCCAAAAATGTGGATCGTTCTATCACCCTGGATGTGCCAAACTGGCGAAACATCTACAACGTATGTTCACTAATTTGAGAGACACAATTCAGACTGAATTTAATAGGTCAATGTATCTGTCGATGCCTTAACAGAAGGAATAAATGTCTTGAATGAGAAATTAGCTGCTACAACATTGCGAGTCGATAATGTGGAAAGGGACATATTGCATATCAAGGAAACTGTCACAACACTCGAGAGTCGGATAAAAAATGATATTAATGTGGCAGCCTCCCAGTGCATGAGGGAAATTCAAGACCATTTTTCTAGAACCAAAAACTGAATCCTTTTTGGGGCAGACGAAGTCCCCAATGAAAATAATCTTTCGGGTAAGGAGTATAATTTAGTCAAAATTTCCAACTTGTTCAAGATTCTTAATCCGAGTATAAAAGTCGAAGAAATAAAACTCATTCGCATCGGGAAATTTTCTCAGGCTGCTCCGTTTCCAAGTTCAATCAAATGTGTGTTCCCATCGGACACAATAGCAATAAGAACTTTCCAACATTTCTTGTCTACACGAGGAGATCAAACCAAGCTGTATCTTCTTCATGGGATGAGAGTTTCTCTGGAAAAGAATCCTATACAGCAATTAGACTAAATAGAAGTGAAGAAGATGATAAACGATCGGATTGCGAGAGGAGAGAAAGATCTGAGGATTGTTGATAGACAGGGGATCCCGAAAATAGTATCACATGCACCGCCTACTCAAACATAGCTCCTGAAAATATGAAACGGCCAAATGCAGCTGCAGTATCTTCACGAAACGAGAATCTTTCGCCAGGGATGTCTAATGGTTTATTTTAGCCTGACAGAAATAATTCAGCAAGCACTGCAATAAAAAAATTCTCAGATCGGCCGCTGTCTATATATTATCAGAATGTGCAGGGTATAAATAGTAAACTTTGTAGGCTGGTTCAGTCCATGGACATACTTAAATATGATATTGTTGCTTTCGCTGAGACCTGGCTGAAACCGCATAATTTATCAAGCGAATTTATTGACTTGAACAATTTTGACGTTTATCGGAAAGATCGACTTGATTCAATAGGTGTGGGGGGGGGGTGATGATTGCAGTTAACAGTAAATATTCTAGTATAGAAATTGACGGATAAATATTATCCCTCGCTTTTGATATGTATTACAGCGGTTGATCTGAAAACCTCTAAATACAAATTCATACAAACTATAACTTTGAAAAAATTTAACTTCAGAAGATGCGATTATTCTTCATTATACGTAGATATTAGCAATGGTGACTGGTCAGGCTTGAATGCATTCGAAGATGTGAATGAATGTTGCTTCTACAGTATCCTCTATGCACTTTTTCAAAAAACATGTAGCGCGCTGAAAAACTTCTACTGAACTAAAATATCCCCGGTGGTACACCCGAGATATAATTAATGGCTTAGCTAGTAAACGTGAGCTTCACGCTAAATATAAAAAATACAAGTCGCCTAATATTCTACAACAGTATCAAGTGCTACAAATTAATCTTAATGCGTTGATTGCATGGACTCATAAAGAGTATTGGAAAAGAATTGAAACAAATTTATCGTCAGAACCATTGACCAATTGAATGGAAGAAGTCATGAGAAACATGTGATGACCTTGGACCAATAAGATTACATAGATTCACTATCTGGTAAATATAATAGTGAAAATACTAAATTTTATTCGACTCCAATGGAACGAAATCTACATTTTGAAAAAAACACAGTATCTAGAAAATGCCTTATCTCATTTTTATTAAATATTTTATCATCTAGTCAATAACTTCATATGAAACACAAAATTTGAAGAGAAAGAACAACGCGCGCCAAATTCTCCAGTAGAAAAACAGTCCGGAAAAATAAAAACCCTTGAATAAAATTTTTCTTTGGATTAAGTTTATAGCTAAAATCACAAAAAGGGGCATATTTGGCTGTAATTTTTGGTCTTAAAAGTTTAAACAATACTCGCTTTAATATGGTGAGATGTTACGTTTTTAAACCAACAAAAACTTTTCTCACACCGTGCTTCGCGGGCAAACGGCAACTTCGTTTCGCGCATCAGCCGTGAAGTTGCGCTTTCCGCCCGGACGGTACAACAAATTATTTCTGTGGGCAGAAAAGAATATACCCCCCCCCAAGTAAAAATATCTTTTTTGACTGGCTCCCGCACATAAATTATTTGCTCGAACCAGAAGATAACTTTTTTGCCGGCACTGGTAGGAAACTTTCCTTCCTATGCCGGCAGAAAACTTTTTTACTGGTACCAGTAATCTCAACAATCCTAAATTAATATTTTGAATAATTAGTGTTACGCCGTAACGGGGGGGTTTGCATGGTACGTGACAATGTTGTGGGGAATTTCTACGTTGTTTTTTACACAAATTAGGCACAGTTTGGTTGGTATACATTTTCTTAAGCAGTCGAAGATTCCTGTTTTGTTTAGTATATATAATATACCTATTGCCAAGGCGGCATATCCTGCATATTGCAAATATTCAATACTGGTTTCTTTCCAGTTTCTAATGCGTCGGTCTTTAGCTATATTTGATAATATGTTTTCAGTGTCGTCTAAACTAAGCCGTGCTTGTCGCAATTCGTTATTATTTATTTGCTTTGGTAAAGGAAGTAATTTCGTTTTTAGTTTTTCTACATCGTCGGGATTAAAACTTAAGTCATATGTGATGTTTATCCATTCGTGAACATTGTGTTCTATTTCTGTGTTTAATTCTAAAACATCGTGGTTATTATAAACTTTGCAATTTTGCCCTGTTATTACAGTTGCTATCTTAATTTCTACTGTTCTTAGATTGTTTCCGCATGAAATATCTAGATTGATTCTACTCGTAGGAATTACAATATATCCATTTGTTATTGGGATAAAAGTTTCCGAATGTAACAAATAAGGTGAATGATTACATTTACTTTTTTCTTCATGTTTAAATATACTAGATTCGCAAGTATAAGTGTCGATAAGTTTTATGTCGGGTTGGTTGCGTTTACAGATTTTATATTCATCAACTTGTTTACACTTTTGTACTGTAATTAGGTCAGTTGGTGTGTAGGAGTCTTTGTACTTTATCACATAATCATGATTAGGAATAATAGACATATAGAGGTTGTGGATCTTTTCTGGGATGGGAATTATGTGTTGAAGGGATCCTTCTTCCTTTTCCAAGACAGGTATTTGGATTATATATGTAAATAATCCCTTAATTATTGCAACTTTAATTTCACTAATATCGAGTAAGTGTTGGTAATTTTCTTCACTGTTATCGAAGTGATAACGTGTTCTATGTGAGTATTCAAAATCTTGAATTGTTTGTTTAAGCATTGCAGGAGTAAGGATTTGGGGATGGGGGATGCCATGCTTTCCATCTGCAATAGCGTTTATTGCCGTATCCATATCTTCAGTGGTTTCATCGATCATTATAGCGGCAGTAAAGAGTTTTGAATTTATATAACTGTCTCTTGAGTTCTTGTTAATATTAATACTCATATTTTTAGCTAAATCTTTTTCCTCTTCTGTTATTTTCAAGTTGGTGGATGATGAATCCAAAATCATTTTGATTATTTTTGTATGGTTAGACATGATATTTGCGAGTTGACGGTTATCGTTGTAGATTTTATCAAATTCTTTATTTATATCTTGTAAGTCTGAATTAGAAAGAGTACCGAATAAAGTTTTGGAGATATCACCAACAAAGTTAATTAAGCCTCTTTTGACTCTTTGTTTACCAAATAATTTCTTTAGTATTTTTTCTTTTTGCATTAGTCTGTAGAATCTATTTTCTAATAATTTGATTTCCTGTTGGGGTGTACATTTTTTGCTACAGGCCAAGTTAATTAAACTAATGGTTTTACTAATTGTAGAGATTCTATCTTCAGTTGAAGTCATGTTGATACCAATTATCAACTTCCAAGTTTCATGATACATGTGGACTTTAGATGTTTCTTCTATGTAGATGTTTCCGTTTATTGGTGTCAGTGTGTAGTTTGCGTTAGTTGCTGCTATCAGGATCAGCAGTTTCATTAGAAGATTCGTCATCGTTGTCGTCATCTGTAATATACGGCATTGCGTTATCCATATGTATGCGAACAAGTTTATCTCCTATTTTTATTTCTAGATTATTATTATTTGTTATGTTAGTTATTTCGTAGGGACCTTTCCAACTGGGGTCGAGTTTTGTTCGTTTTGTTTTATTTAGAATTTTAACTTTCTGTCCTATTTTATAAATAGGGTGTCTTCTAACGATATTGTTATCCATTCTTTTTTTTGTTTTTTCAAGTTCTATTTCTATTCTTTCTCTAGCTCTTCTGATGTTAGTGTCATGTTTCGTTTTCCATTTCTTTATCACGTCTTTCATAGTGATGTTAGGACTACTGGGGAGAGTTGATGGGAGATTAGGTTCTCTGCCAAACGTGAGTTCATATGGCGAGTAGTTTGTCGTTTCATTTTTCATCGTATTTATGACAAAGTTAATGTATTTGAGATTTTCATCCCATTCTTTGTTATTTTCTGCACAGGATGTTTTGATCAAATTTGTCAATGTGGAATGCATTCTTTCAATGTTGCCATTCGATTGAGGGTGGAATGCGGTAGATTTAACATGTTTTATCTTTAAAGCTTCTTCGAAAGTTTTTATCAAGTCAGAGATAAAATTTGTGCCTTGATCGGTTAAAATGGTCTTTGGTGCTCCAAATATATAAATATAATGTTCTATTAAATTTTCAATTATCATTTCTGAAGTTGATTCTTTCATAGGCATGAGAATTGTATAACGTGTCAATCTATCTTGGAGACTCAAGATATACTTGTTTCCATTTTTCGTCGTGGGAAGTGGACCATAAATGTCGAGAGCTATTTTGTCATTAGGTTGCATTGGTATTTCCGGGAGTATACTTTCAGCTTGATTTTTTATCCGCGTTGTTTTTTCTAATTGGCATATGGGGCATTTCTTAGTAAAATTTGTTACGTCTATATCCAGATTAGTCCAGTGTCCTAGTTTTCTTGCTCTATCGAGTGTTTTGTGTTCTCCTAGGTGTTCTCCGTGAGCTTCTCTCAAGATGGCATTTTTTTCGTTTGTTGTTAACTCTCTTTTATTAGTTAAACATATGTGAAAATCTTTGTGAGGATTATAGGTAGCATAGTATTTGATCATTGTTGTTAAACTTTCTTTTTCGTATGGGGTTGTTAATGGGTCATCAAAAATTAGTCTGATTATTGAATAACCTTTTTCTATTTGAGCATCTATTTTCTCTGCTACATGGATGAACCATTTCTTTTCGTCATATTCTCCTAATTCGTGTTTATTTATGCTTCTCCATAGTTTACCGATGGCATTGGGTTTAAATTTCACGTTTTCTGGTTCTGTTATTTGTTCTTTATATTTAATATAATCATTGTAGTGTAGGTCGTAGTCAGGGTCGGATTCTAAATTTGATTCTTCTGATTGTGACGAGGAGTCTTGTTCTTGTGATATTCCTGCATTTTCCATAACTTCTTTAAGATTAATCGGGAACATGCGTGAAAGGCAGTCAGCGACTTTATTTTCTTTACCTTTTACATATTCGATTTCATAGCGGTATTCTTCCATACGTAATCTCCAGCGGAGGAGCCGTGAGCTTGGATCCTTCACATTGTGTAACCACACTAAAGCCTTGTGATCAGTTTGTATTTTAAAAACTTTACCGAGTAGGTATTGACGAAGTCTCTTCATGGCCCATACTATGGCTAGTAACTCTTTTTCGGAAGTGCTATAATTTTCTTCGGCTTTGTTTAATGTTCGTGAAATAAACAAACAAGGGTGCCCGTTTTGAGATAATACTGCACCCAGGCCAAGGTTTGAAGCGTCGGTGGTAAGGGTGAATGTTTCCTTAAAATTAGGGAATCTCAAAACTGGCGCAGTTGTTAGTGCGTTTCTCAAATCATAAAAGGCCTTTTCACAATCTGGCGTCCAGTCGAAGATTGTATCCTTCTGGGTTAGTCTTGTCAAAGGTCTTGCTATTGTCGAGAAGTTTTTAATAAACTTACGGTAATAACCTGCTAGACCCAAAAAGCTTTGAACGTCTTTCACAGTTTTCAGAGTTTTAAAGTTTCTGATGGCTTCTATTTTTGTCGGGTTTGGTTTTACACCGTCGGGAGTGATTAAATGACCTAAATATTCTAGCTCTGGTTTTAGGTATTCACATTTTGTTGGTTCGAGTCGGAGACCCAATTCTTTTACGCGTTGGAATACAAGTTGTAAGTTTTGATTATGCTCCTGGAGGGTATTTCCAAAGATGACTATATCATCTATATACACAAAACAATTTTTTCCTATGAGTCCGCGGAAAGCGTTGTCCATCATGCGCTGAAATGTCGCTGGCGCATTCTTAAGTCCGAAAGGCATTCTATTATATTCAAAATGACCCTGTGTTGTAGAGAATGCAGTGTACTTTTTACTATCTTCCTTCATTGGAATCTGGTGGAAACCTGCGCTGAGGTCAAATGCCGAAAAGAATTTTGCCTTTCCCAATTGGTCTAAAATATCGTCAATCATCGGTAGAGGATACGCATCCTGATCTGTATCTTTATTCACTTGCCGATAATCGATGACCATTCGGAGTTTATTTCCTTTCTTAGGCACAACCCATAAAGGAGAATTAAAAGGTGATTGTGATGGTCGTATAATTCCTTTTTCTAAAAGTTTCTTTGTTTCGTCTAATGAGAATTCTCTATGTTTCTCAGGGAGTTTGTGTGAACGTAAGTTAACTATTTTACCTGAATTTAGAACAATCTCATGCTCGGTCAGGCTTGTACATGGAAGGGGTTCTTGGGGCAATGAAAATACTTCTTGATAAATTGTAATCAACTTTTTTATCTCCTCTTGGACTTTGGGTTCTAAATGATCAAGTTTAGTGAGTTTCATAATCTCGCTTAGTCGTTGGTAATTTCCGGATAGGTCATGCGATAATTCATTTGTTTGTTCCCTGACCGGCCTTGAGTGTATTGATGTCACTCTTTCGTATCTAATCTGTTTTGGGAGAATTACTGGTTTGTTTTCGTAGTTGAAATATGGCACGTGCAAGTCATGATTTCTCACTGAGTATAGTCCATCAGGTATTGCTTCATGTTTTTCTATCCAAATGATTTCATCTTTTTCTGGAATGTTGATTTTACAGACTGTTGTGGTTTTACTTTGTAGGTACGTTCCTTCCTTTATTAGAGGCGTTTTCTTGTTGTCAACAACTAAATATTCTGGTGTGATTAAATATTTATTGAATTTATTTAAAAAAGGTTGGCCAATAATGCCTTCTTCTATACTTGGGAAGTCTTTTTGGACGATGTGAAATAAATGTTTTTTATTGAAGTAATTCATATAACATGCTTCGTTAGATATGTGTTCATCATTTCCCATTAGGAATTTTTTATAGAATTTGAATTTGGGAACGTCTGGAATTAGGTGTTCTTTTATAATATTGATAGCAGCTCCTGTGTCTAGCAATAGTCGATATTCTCGTCCAAGTCTTCGTCCTCGTATTGCTGACAATTCTCCGCGAATTGCTGAGATTCTGCTTGGTCGAGATATTCTTCCTGAACTGTCCATTCTTCCTGTGTCATTTCGGATTCGTCTACGTCCTCCGGGGAATTCTTTAAAGTATTTGTTTTGTCCTGTATTTTGTGTATTTGGGGTGGTCTCTTTATGTGTTGGCCGGGGAGAAAACCCTGGAGTTTTACTTGGCACTGTGATGCGAAGTGTCCCATTCTACCACATTTATGGCAGGACATTTTACTTTTATCTATAGGAGAATTTTGAATTGGTTTGTAACCAGTGACGTTAGCAAAAGGTCGAGGGATCATAGTTGGTTTCATAAAAGTCTTTGGTACCGGTCGCTGAATTACTGTTGGGCGAGAAGGTTGTGATTCTCGAATCCACATTTCAGATTCGGCTGCGTAATTTTGTGCTTCGGATATATTTCTGGGTTTCAAGGGTCGAACTTGTAATCCGATTTCTCTTTTTAGGTTTATTACGTATCTGTTTGTGCTTTCTTGTTCTTCCATTTTTATTTTGATCTTTCTTTCATTAGAGTTAGTATATCGAGCTTGTGCGGAATATAAAATTTCGTTCATTATTTGACGAAAGCGTGATGAGTAGTTTTGTACGGATTCTGTTGGACCTTGTTTGCACGATTCAAGTTTGCTTTTCAGAGCTAATATGGAAGTAGTTTGTTTTAAATTTTGTCTTAATGCATCAAAAAGATCATCGTAGGTGTTTATTTGGATAAATCTAATTGAGTTTTTGGCATGGCCTACTATTTTTTGTGTTTTAATAAATGAGAGAAGAAGAAGTGGTTGAGTGCATTGCATTTTAGCTTGCTTTATTTGTTTAATAAAATCTTCTACACCGATGTCATTCTGACCGTTTAATATGTCAATTGTTCCGAGTATTTCTTTTGCAGGACTTGGATCTTCGGGAGGTAATTGTTCTTGATTTTTACGTGTGTTTTCTTTAAGTATTTCGAGATTTCTTTCTAACCTTTCATCATTTTCTTTGTCATCATTGTCTGTTCTGTCGCTTGTTATTATGTCACTTTCGACCGTTGCTGGTAATCCTACTTTTTTTGCTAGTTTACAAATTTCTTGTTGACGTCTTTCGTTTTCTTCTATTAAACCGCGTTGGTTTTCGGTAGTTTGATTAACTGCGATGGTTAGCATTCGTAGTTGATTAAGTATTTCGGATAAATGGTCAGGGGATTGTGATCGTGTGTCTGTCATTTTTGCGTCAGTCAAATAGTCACTGTCAGAGTCAGTATTAAAATTAATAATCGGATTTCTATATAAACTAAACTGGCTTTCCAGTATTATAGCGTATCCAAGCTACAAAATAGCTTGTACCTTTATTACAGATAGAATGCAATGCGTCGTGCTACAACAACGAACACTGATTCTATTGTACAGTTTTTTATTTTGTTGAGGAAAAGAAACACGTAGTGCAAGTGTATTCTTTACCCAAATGATCAAACTTTGCTCTAACAAACGCTAAACAATTATTATTAGTTACACGTTTGTCTCGAGACTAATATTCTTGATCATTTGCTTTACGATTTGTAAGCCCTACTTAGTTTCTAGGCGTTTTACACTTACAATTGTAGTGGCTCGTTCGTACAAGAGTCGGGTAGAAGTCCGTAGAATCTTCTGCGTGGACGGCTCTCTGGAACGCTGGCCGGCTGGTCGTCGTAACGGCTGCTATTACTGCTTCTCGATTTTCTTCCTTCTTGAAGTTCTTCAGTTTCGGTTTGAGTTTCTCGTAATGATTACTTTACGTAGTATGGAGCCTACTCAGTTCAGTATCCAGTTTTAATAATCATTCGATATTCCTCTGTTGACAGAAGACCCGTAGATCCTTTGGAGTTCAAAAGTTCTTCTTTTGTTCCGTAGAACTTTATTCCGTAGAATAGTTGCGGTTCGTTCACCAGATTGCTCCTTTTGATCTTTTCTTAGATCGTTTGAGACAATCCTGGCAGGATCGCCATAAAATGTTACGCCGTAAATCAACGTAAATAGTTTTTAAAAAGAAGGTTCTCAGAATCACTCTGAGAACCAAGCTTTATTCAAGTGAGAATGATACAAACGTTAATAATACAGAGATTAGTCTAAAAACTGAACTGAACTGATACGGAAGCGACTTCCTTTTATATCATGCGTTCGATGGTAGGGATATAAATTAGCTGTGGGTGTAACAACGTGCATAACTGAAATTTAAATCACCTTGGTGGTTTTCTGAATATCTCGTTGTGCTGTTTGTTTTAATGAAAGCTAAATAACTTCTTAAGAGATATGTGAGAGATAATTTAAAAAAATATTCATTAAGTTTGTTTACTTAAAAATAAACATTGGAAAAATTACCACTCTTAAGTTTCCGATGCACTCACAATGCATAAATGTTTAAGTTGAGTTGTATTATTGTGTAATCGATAAAATCGTATTCGCGAAGTAATAATTAAGAGTTAACAATAAATTAATAAAATTTTCATTAACAATTTTATTGCTACAAAGGACATCTTGGGATCTTGTAACGTTTGTAAATATTGCTAAGGTTATTTTTGGCTATGAGCGAGTTTAAACTCATTTACAAAATATTAACCTTTTCATTCATGTTTCACTTAAGGAGAGGTTTAGTGAAAATTAAAACACAATTCTTTGGAAAAATTATTCTTTTTTTGATTTCCCGAACCTAAAGGAATGCTATATAAATGGTTTTTTTTCTAACATGGTTAACTTTTTCTAGGCTTTTTGCTAAGTGAACCAAAAATTAATACAATATGATAAAGCTAATTGTTTAAGACTTTCATTCTTTGTTTATAACTATTTGTTCTCATATAAATGCTCGAAAGTTGTGGGTTTATCCGTCATTTTAAGCATTTCTTTAAATGTGGAGTTAGGAACAAATGATAAATATTATTATAATTATTAACTAAAAGAACGAGAAGTCCTTATTCAATATAATCCACATAGAAAATGTAAAGCATATTTTAACTATCTGTTGTTTTTTTCAGAAAAATATTTTAGCAAAGAAGAAAGAGATGGTTTTAAGAATTATTCTCTCTAATATTCATACATTATTTGTTTATAACTTAAAAGCCAAACGAAAATAAAAAATTAATAGGAAAACCGCAACATTCCAGCAAGCCAGTTGAAAATTTATATTTAGCTTCCGGATTGGGTCGTTCTCCGCCAAGCTGTCGCTATTCCATTGTTTACTGCAAAACGCAAAGTGCTAACCTCCAAAACTTGTTTCAACTTTGAATCCTTCTATCTAACGGTTATTAACACGGTCAAACTATCAAAAGCCTTTCTCTCGAAATTTGCGTTTAATAGCGTATAACAAAACTAATAAAAATCTAAACATTCGCGTAACACAGCAAAATTGTGTTGCTGAAAATTGATTCTCATTATTTAGACAAGATGGCAAATTTTTTAACAACAACAGTAATCCTTTCCGATTACTCTCAGAATTTCTGTTAATTAACCTTTCGATACCTTTTTAAATTACACAGCCACACAAAAAAAGTGTGCGGATCTGGTAACAAGACACACGTATTCCTATGGATTTTGG
>JAWWLR010003916.1:0-12012 GCA_035041075.1 Acraspis erinacei
AATATGCAAATCCTCTTAAGGAAATGATAGCTTAATAAAAAGGAGGCCAAGGAAAAATTGGGTAGTAGTGGAAAAAATAGGTTGCTTAACAACATTTGAGGATTTCACTAATGGCATGTTGAAGAAATCATAATTTTATTTTACTAAAGCCAACTTTTAAAAATATTGACTAATTCCTAATTTATGTTACGCACTAATTAACTAGCGACCTTTTTTGACGATTGTTTTCGATATAAAGTTGACTTCTTTTAGGAGCGTGCTGTTATGTTTTTTGGAATTTTATTGTTTTTCTGTGATTGTAACAGCACTGAAATGACTATTTTTAACCTGAATAAATTAAGGTCAAATAGATTAGGTATACAAATATTTCTCGTTTTTTTTTTAGTCTTCTCGTAGTTCAGGAAAAAATACAAATTTTACTTGTATTGACTTGCAACAAGTCCTAAATTGAAGAATTGAGAATTATTGCTCTCTTTTAATTTTAATTTTTTTAAATATTTCAGATAATTTAAAAAATTCGATATAATTGCCAAAAAGTAATATTATATCGTCATTACCATTTTTGCTTCCTGATTCTTGTTCATACGAAAAAATATATTGACTTATAATAATGTACAACAATGGGAAATTGTAATTGTTTTTAAAAATTTGTTATTTAAGGGTGGCAGCCAATAAATAAATTTTTCAGCGAAACTTTCGTTAATGCATTTATATTTTTTTAAGTTGCTGTCATTTTATACCAAAGCAAAATGATTCTGTTTTAGCATTTTTGGCAAAGAAATCTCTACCACACAGTGATATTTTAATCTAGTATACAATTTTAATTTTAAAATTCTTGCTTGATTTTCCTCTAATTTGCTACCTTTTTATTTATATTTTAAGTATTAGTTTTCCTAACTTTCTTGAGTTTTTAAATTAATATGAATCCTTTGTAAAACTTGCAAACCGAACTCATCTTTTGAATTAAGGCTATAAGTTTGAAATTATAGCTTTTAAATTATAACATTTACAGAAATAATCAGTTGCTCTGAAATTAAACTTAGTAATAATTAACATTTAAAGAATTAGTAAATGACCTTTAGCTACAAAATAGTATGTTCGGTACCTAAAAAATATTTGGGTATGCCGACAAAATTTTTTTTTATACAGAAAAACAATGTATTTGAGACACAAAAATAATTTGGTTGACCTTACAAGAGTATTTTGTTATGTTAACAAGCGAATTTTGTTAAATCCAGAGAATATTGTATTGAGATGAAAATAGAATTTCGTTGAATCACCAAAAAATTTGGTTATGGTAACAAAACAGTTTTGTTTGGCCAACAAAAGGTCTCAAAGAAAAATTTTGTCTATCGAGACAAACAGTTTTCTCAGTGTACAAGCATTGAAAAGACATTTAAAATGTCCTAATTTGAAGAATTTGAAATTATCGCTCGTTTTTAATTTTAATTTTTTTACGTATTTTAGATAATCGGGAAAATTTAAGATAATTGCTAAAAAGTGAAATGGAAAATTTTTATGTTTTTTTTTTAAATTTGTAATTTAAGGGTGACAGTAGATAACCAGCATTTTCGACGAAAATTTATTTATTGCATCATTATTTTTTTTTATTGCTTTCATTAAAATAAAATCTTATTTTTTCTAATTTTTGGCAATTAAATCTCTACCATACTGTGATATTTAATTTTTACTCTTAAATTTTTTATCGAATTTCTTGTAATCGCCTAACTTTTTACTTATATTTTAAATCTTAGTTTTCCCAGCTTCATTAAGTTTTCAAGGTAATATAAGCTCATTGTAGATCTCGAAACGTCAGAGCATTTTACGAATTATGTCAATAAATTTTGAATTAAGCAATTCGAAATTCAATTTGAAACAATTTAAAATTAGAATTCTCTAAAATTAAACAATGATAAAATTGTAGCTTCAATAAAAAAACAGACAGGAACTTCTCATAACATATCATAGTTACGATTTAAAAAAAAATTGTAAATGGTAAGCTAACAATAAAAAAGTAATTCAAGAGCATGACATTGGTATCACCAAAAGCAGGTGTCATACAAGAAGTAGAAACATATTTTTACTTCGAAACGTAGATAATTGTTTTAGTTAAAAGAAAAATATTTATTGAATAATTAAAAACATTAATTTGAACGAGCGGCATCGGTTTGAATTGAAACACCTTCTTTTTATCAAAGAAACATTTTTTCGACTATGAGCCAATGTATATTTTTCAATGACTGAAAGAAATTTTCTGTGACTCAACGAGTTACTGAAATGTGATTATTAAACATTTTGAAAGAAGATTTTTTGAAAACTTACCTAAACAAATTATAAAGACCCAAATATTGTTATTGATATCTTTGTTTGTTGTCGTAAAAACACTAAAGCTTCGTTATACATAAAATCAAATTTTTTGAATGATGGAAAAAATTGGAGGGAATTTTCCCCCCAATTCAATTTTCCTTCCTTACTTCAATACTTGTTCCTTATTTCGCACTAATATTTATTCATAGCTACTCGTCAAAATGTACATTTTTAATAAATTTATATCATCATAATTCAGAATATTCATTGATATTGAAAAGGATTTATTTTCACTGTCTTACTCTAATATTTAAAAAAAATTCATATGCTTGAAAAAAAAGAAAAACAAATTTGTAAACTAAAATTTGATTGCAACTTGTGTCTTTATTCCAAAAACATAATTTGCTTATTTTCAATGCTACTTTTTACGACTATAAAAAACTATGTGTGCTCTAAGAAGTGGTTATTAATAAATTTGTAATTTTTGTTCTGAATAAAAAATTTTTGTCTTTAATTTTTCTCCTAGCTTGTATCATTTTTCGAAAATTTAATTTTTTATTGTTAATATTATTTTTTACGATTAAAATAAAAACTGCATCCTCGTGTGGAAAAATTAAGAGGGCCCTCGTAGGGGCCCGCATGGATGCCCCTCAAACATTGTAGAATCCATTATTGCTATCCAGCCGAGGCCCCTAATGTCAAGAAAATGCTCATCTATACCCGTCCAAGATAGGCTTCCCTCATGGAACTTCTGTTGCCAGTGTTGGCACCTGTACTGGCATATCTCTGGGATGATACTGCTATTTTGTACTACGCTGTTAGTGTTCGCCCAGCACTGACTATTGCTGCCGGCGCAGTAATGTCCAAAAGGAATTCCGCAATTGGCGCAGTACTGCGTCAGTGCTAACTAGTACCGTACTGCTGTACTCTAACGACATGACAAAGAAGGTATTTAAACGTAGTTTATGAAGGGGGTGATTTACGGTAATTTTCACGCTAAATTATGGAAACTTACCATAAATTACCCAAAATTCAATTTGAAAAGGTCTATACGTTTCCCGACATTTATGGAATGTTATTTAATTGATGGTCATTTTACAGGTAAATATGGTAACTTACCATGAATTACCTAAATTTCAATAAATATTTTTTTTATGAATTTTTGGAAATTTAATAATTTTTCTTAATTTATGGGAATGTCACAAGGTAATTTATGGTAAATTCTAAAAATAATTCATAAATTTTCCCCACCTGGTTCACCGATGCGGGCCTCTGCTGGGGGCCACCATCCAAGGGGGGCTAAACGGGGATTTTTCAACACGGATCTTATGAAAATGTGATTAGTAAAAAATGTGCATAGAAGAAACAAAAATCTATTAAGATAATTTATTTGACGTTTAAGAAACGAGCGTTCTTCTGGTCTTGACTTTTTTATATCATGCGTTTCTTGGCTTAAAATGTTCATTTTCCTTTGTTTTTATATAGTAAATGCGTTATCTCCGCTGGCACACCGAGTTTTGTACAAAAACCATAAAAATCCATAAAACGTCTTGCGTCAACGTCAAATCTTTTTATTTAATTTAATAATTTAATATTATTCTTTATTCTTTTATTTTTCGTCAATGTATGACGTGGGGGGCCAAGCACAGTTATTTTGAACTCGTTGATTCACTTGAATCTATAAGAAAAAATATCAAGTTCATTATTTTTATTATTCAAAAATGTATAATTGTATTTCGCCGCCTCGTCCTCTAGATCAAACACGTATTCAGGCAGTTAATGCTCGTTCCGCGAAAGTTATTTAAAAGCCAGAGTTTTTTTGGCGCCAATACTAGGTGTCACCTTACCTGCGCGATGTTAAGCGGAACGCACTCAAGTTCCGCTTAACATTACGCTTAGAAATTTTATGCTAAAAATGAGTTCACCAATCAACATAAAAGCGCGAAAAACAAGAGGAAGCTGTAAAAGAGGAAACACGCTCGCTCGCGTCGGAGACGTGCGTCCTCCTCTTCTCAGTCTTCCTCAATTTCATCGTCCAGAACATTCTAGACGTGGATGTTATGCGTTAATCTCGTTAAGTCCTACCAATGAACGTATTCCGAGAGAAACGTCGTATGACGCAGGCACGAGTATTCGCAAGCATTGCAGCCATGACCGCCTGGTCAGGGGTTCTCGGAGGCAAAGTGCAGAGCGTAGTCCGCGAGATGCATCACTCTCAAACTCCAGAAGAAACCAAGAGGCAGAGCAGTGCCTGCGATTGCCGTCCAGTCGTTCACAGAGCCATTCTAATCCACGCACAATTCGACCGAAGAGCAATATACAGGAAGCTCGTTCTGCAGAAAAAGCTGGTGCAGACGCCGAAACAGCAAAGGTCGAACTGCTGAAACTGCTAGTGGAAGGCGCTCAGTAGGAGATTAAAACTAGTGCTCCGATTCATGATTCGATTGCAGATGTTTAGACAGAACTCCAAACTTAAGTCTGCAAAGGGTTCAACTGCTATGAAAAAGGCCAATATTTTTCACCTCTCAGCGATGTGGGTAAGATCTTGACTGACCTGCAACATGAGTAATCGATAACACGCAGATCATTCATAAAACCGTTGTTTAGTTTGTTTCTAAAGAAAATTGCTGATGAGACAGTCGTAGATACTTTCTTGTTCGGCGCAGCTTTCGCAGGGCGGCTAAAAACTCCCAAGGAAGTCGCAAAATCAACAAAGGACATTTCCAAAACATCACAAAGTGCGACAAAAGGTTGCCAGAGTAACAAGGACAAACCTAAATCATCTACTGCATCAAAAGACTGGAGAGTCTAGGAGAGCTAGTCAAAGATACAAGGGTCACGAGAAGTTCTGAATGCAATACTGATTATTACCTTCTGGTCACAACATTAAATTAGGTTGGGGAAGGAGAGAGAAGAGATCCAAGAAAACAAATTAAACGCGAATCAAATTTGAGAACCTACAGAAACCGGATGTTCGAATATATTTCCAGAATCAGATTATCGAAAGCACCTACTAAGTGGAAAGCTTTTTGCAGCATTTTAGAGAAGTTTGGTGTTCCGCTACTACAGTTTATCCAGCACGCATCTCCAGGTTGGCTTACAATTTAAGGGGCTGCTCAAAGAATGCCACAATTCTTCAAGAATTACAATACCTTAATTCTGATAACCGGGTAAAAAGGTGAGAGGAAACTTTTTCAAGCAGAGAAAATCTTGGAAATTAGATGTGAGAGAATCGACGATTATTGGGCTCGTATATTGTATTTCAAAAATTCTATGTGAAATACGAAGACCGGACTATGAGTAAAGTTGTGAAAGCCTTCCTTACTCTTTCCCATGGAAATTCCGATGTTAATAGGGCTTTCAGACACTGGTCGTATCCTTACGGATGCGAGAGAGTCTATGAGCGAAAGAACGTTGAATTTAATCCTCACAGTCAAATGTGTGCTTAAGCATTATCACAATTTATCTCACACTGTACCTCTTACGAAAGAGATTCTTGATTCTGAAAGGTGCGCCCGTAACAGCTATGACAATTATTTGGAGGCACAGAAGAAAGATAAAGAAGAAGCTATGCTATTATTCCTCAAACTTTTTGAAATTACTAAACTTTTTTTTTAGAATTTCATTGAATCTTTCGCGGTTTGTCAGAAAAATGAAAAAAATCATTCCAACAACCATAAAAATAGAAAGTGATACTATCCATAAAGTGAATTCTTCAAATAATATATAACTCTATTTTCTCGACAGTATCCAAAAAGTTTTATATTATCTCATTCTTTTGAAAAAAAAGATTTAAAAAATGAAAAAACAATTTTTTAATCACACTCCTTAAAATTAAAATAATGAAATATCACTTTTATCATTATGTGAAATTATATTAATTCAATTAGGGAAATTTAGCGCCTGCAGATGATTAAAAGATTACTACGTCCATTCGTAAAACATTTCCTAATTTGACGATGAAAAACGGAAAGTTGCACATTGAAAATATGGATATTTGTTTAGGGTTGTATGGTTGAAAAAAGGCTACAGAAATTCAGAACGTCATGAGATAGGTGACAAATCCATCAATATTTGAAATTGTAAAAACCTTTTATATAGTTATTGTAACAGTGGCTGTAACCAAGGCGTTAACTCCTCCACATTGCAGGTTAATGAGCAGGGTTAAGGGAGGCCTTGCAGAGGCAACGCACGACAGTTCCGTTCATACTCTTGGCATATCTGTATCGCGATGTGATACGTAATTAATAGAGTCGTTCAAGCGATTAATAAGTTCTTTTGGTCAAACTAGCAGTTGAACTAACACTAAGTAAACTATATTCTACGTAAACCAGAAGCAATAAGAAAACCTGTAATTAATAACTGGAGAACGTCGATCGAGACGGTAAAAGCCAAGAGTACGCAATCCCGCGGGAAACCTCAGAAAAGAAGCCACTTCTACTAACCAGTGAGCATCGCACCACGCAGAGTTACAAACACGGAAATTACCTTGCAGAACTACGTCAAGGGACATCATCCTGCCGAGCAGCAGCGATAATAGAAGTAAGCCACTTATATTTAAGCTTTTATTCCTGTAAAAACTACTCTCACAGAATAAGTCTCATTGACCGTCGTTTTTGGGGACTGTTTGTTATGACAATTTTGGTTGAGCATTCTTGAGATAGTTATATTATCACCATTTCGCAAGTGAGGATCTAAATCTACGAAAAAGAAATTTTTAAACTGGTGTTTCTCAAGTATACGGAAAAGCAGCAAGAAATCGCTTCAACAACTGACGAAACTGACTCAGAGGAGCTTATCTTTTTAATCAATAATCCTTTCCTAACTGCTATGTCTTCACCGATTAATTACCGAAATCCATCTCCACGAAATTCCATGGAAAACCTCAACCTGCTAAAATTGAGTTACTTGGAAATATAATAAGCGATGATACAAAATAATGTAGGAATTCTTAATAAAGAAAACAGTAAGTGAAGAAATGAGATAGCGGCGTTAGCTCAGACCAAAAAATTGCGTTAGCAGCGGACGACCAGATAGCGAGCTATACGCGATACCATGAGAACGGACGAGGTGGTGACTCGTTCAACGAAGCGGAACTGCTGATACAGCATCCAATGGGAGAGGGGATACCTGCAGCTCTTGCTAGCGTCAGGATGGCAGATTACAATATAACCAGCAAGGAATCTCTCTCTCTCCAGCAAAGGATATATCATGCGCCGCCAAAAGTCTAAACGGTAGCAACTATTCGGCTAGATATTAACAGAAAAATATATTGGCAACACAAAAAGATCGATTAGACATATCCATATTAATAACTACGAGGATTTGTGCAATGCAATGCGCGCTAATTTAGGAATAACCACCTCAGTTGAATTATGCAGGGCTAAGTTAGAAAATTACAAACAAGGCCCTCAGAGCGTGCATAAATACAGTCAACAATTTCTTGGTACCTACAACGAGCTAACCTATGTTCTTCAGGCTGAAAGCAGCTCAAGCCCCAAGCCCGAAAAAGCACCCGAGATGGAGGAAAAATTAGCCGTTAAATATATGTCATTAATCTGAGGAATGAAATTTCTAACCAATGTCGGGCTATGAAACATAAAACAATAACTGAACCCACGTTCCTAATCAAAATGTCCTTTTAGTGACAGAACGAAAATGAAATATCATAAATGTGGCAACCTACGAGAATTAGAAAATCAATGATATACGAAAACCCAAAATTTTCGAGAATGTATGAACACAACAAGGCCACCTTAAGTACACTAAACAAGCGAGAAACACGAGGAATTTTTAAACAATAAGGAATCCCCGATGGGGGCTATGTAACAAATAGAAAAAAATTAGAACAAGAAGAATATCTAACGTTCCTGAACGATTGCAATCAGTCGCCAGAAAGCGAAGCGGATAAGAGCACATATTATTAGTAGACTTTGGCTCATCAATCAATCTCATAAAGGAAGACTATGTCCCTATTGAATGCAAACCATTAAAAATGGCGAAAATTTTCAACATGGGCAATGATAAAAACCAAAGCCACTTAGCAACAGACATTGAATATTTAGGGAAAAGAAATTTATTCCACATTGTACGTTACAACTTGCCTCTATCTGAAGAAGGAATAATTGAAAAGCCCTTTTTTTAATATGACTAGTACTATTGAACAGATAAATGGTTATGTGTAGGTGGTAAAAAGATGTTATTACATGAAGAAGCATATTTCATTGAAAAGAGCGTCATGAGAATCTGTTATATCCCGACAGAAGAAATACATAAAGATGTGAGGATAGAAAACCTTATTTTAATTATAAAAATGAGCCTGTAAAAATGCCTGAGAAAACATCTTTTGACATTGTCACTAACTTTAAATCACGCTATGTAATTCAGTCTAAAATTGGGGGAGAAATACCCTTTAACACGGAAAGAATTAGAAAATTAAAAGAAAACAGTTAACATCAGATCCTCTAAACAACCGGAAGCTCACAGAAACTTTATCAAAAAGCGCGTACAGAATCTTTTGGAACAACAGATAATGAGAAACTCAAATTCACCTTTCCACTCACCAATTTGGGTGGTTCATAAGAAACCGATAAGTTAAGAATGGTAGTCCATTATCGCAAGATAAACAAAGATACTGATCAGGATGCATATCCATTACATTTTATCGGTGACATTCTGGAACGCCTAGGAAAATCGTAAATTTTCTCAGCCTGAAAAATGCACCTGCCAAATTTCTACGCATGATGGATAGTGCATTTCGAGGACTCGTAGAGAAACAATATTTCTTCTATGTGGACGATATAGTCATCTTAGGAGATACCATCGGAGAACATAATAAAAACCTTAGCGCCATGTTTCAAAGATTAAAAGAATTAGGATTAACGTCAGAACCAGACAAGTTGAAGTATTTGAAACCACAACTTGAGTACTTAGAACACCTAATTACTAAGGAAGGTGTAAAACCTAATCCGGAGAAAATTGAAGCCTTTACAAATTTCAGAAAACTTAGCAACGTTAAAGAAGTACAATCCTTTTTAGGCTGTGCAGGATATTATAGAAAATTTATGAAAAATTTCTCAACTTTTTCCAAATCGCTTACGAGTTTAATCCAGAAGAACATTATTATGGAATGGATATAGAATTGCAAGGAAGCTTTTGACTTTCCTCAAGAATCATTATGTTCAGCACCCGTACTTCGATATCCTAAATTCAAGGACACTGTCACCCTGACAACAGATGCATCAAACGTTGAGATCGGAGCACTAATCAGCCGAAAAAGATTATTAAAACTGAGCAAAATTATATGATATCCGAAAAGGAGTTATTAACTATAGTATGGGCTGCAGAAAGGCTGCACAATATTTATTATGAAGGAAAAAGCCCTGAAATGGCTCCACAATGTAACAGCCTCTTCCTCAACACTGCGGAGATCGCGATTAAGGCTTGAAGTGTATAAATACCTAGTCTAGTGTGTAAAGGAAAAGGGAAATAAGGCGGATGATTGTCTACCGCGACTTTTTTCAATCCAAGAATCGGATCTGTTAGAAAGGTTGTCAGGAGACAATAAAGAAGATTCAGATGAAGAGATTGAAACCGCAGAACAATCTTTACCCGATATCCTTTAGCTTTACCCGATTACAGTAATTTGTCAATTATTTGCCGAATCATCAATGTTAGGTGAATCATTTTAAAAATGAACTATTCGCTTCACAATTAGCTATCGACTAGGAATTAAAACCCATTTTCCGAATTTCTACCCTGTAAGTTTGTTTTGTCAGATCTCAGGAAATCCCATTAGTGTCAAATTAGGTTTTACGAGTGTTTAGCAATAAAGATGATTTCTTGCATTTTTTATTGGAAATTTTTCATTGTACATTAAATAGTTCATTCTACTGATAACTAAAACAGACGGGAGATTGGATAATGGTACATAATGATAATTAGTACAATTTAAAAAAGTTAATTGTTTAAAAAAATCAACATTGCTTATAATTATCTTCTCATATGGTATTGCTGGATATTTGCGTTTTTTCTGAAATTTTCATGTCTTTGTACATTTTGTACTTAAATTAAGTTCATAATTAATTCTGTTTAGCAAACATAGTTGTTTTACAAAATTATTATCGTTAAAAGTAACTTATCCTATATTAATCCTAGATTGCTGAGATATTTCCTCAAATGTTTTATTTGTTGTCCACTTTCCAATGAGTGAGGAAATTATGCTAGGAAGAGAATTTCTGAAATCTTCAATTAGCCTTTGAGTTTTTTATTACACATATGTTACTATCAGCCCTTCCTCCGGTGGGGTGTTGTACCCCCACTAAAAAATCCATTGTTCTTCTGCTGACGTTACCATTAAATTCTGTATTGCGACGAATTTTTGAAACATGTGCAAACTAACTTAAAGACTCAATCACCTGTATATAAGCCTTTAAAAAACAAGATAAGAGAGATTAGAACCGCAGACTATATATAGACGTTTTTTCAAGAGCAAATTCTTTCTTCAAGATACTAGAATCAGATTCAAAGACTGCCCAATCTATTTATCGCACCGCCGGATCTTGAAAAGAATCAAGGAAGAGGTAATAGTTTAAATTTTCGTATAAAAATGTAATGATGATATTGTTTTATTTTCATATGATTTTAGAGTATGCAGAGTTTCGAAATGTGTCAGTTACACTTGTTGGGAACTGTTATTTTTTGTCTCCTCTTAGAAGCGAGTAAGTTATATTTTTTAATCTTTTTTTGTACCCGTTCCATCATTTCTTTTGAAACAAAATTTTTTAAAGAGATTTTTAACTCATGATGTAGAAAAAGAAATAAAAATACATTCGCAAATTATTCACGTTTTCATATTATGCTAAATAATACAAAAGCATTTCATCTTTAAAAATTATCCAGATCATAATGAATACAATTTGCATCATTGCTTCTTCTCACAAAGCATTCTAATTTCACTTTCTTTCTCACAGACACATTCAGTTATAAGGATGCTAAAAACTGGGGTGTAAAATATCCACAATGTAAAGGAAAAAATCAATCTCCCATCATTATTAAGCCACCTGTCTTAACAGGCTTTCCTACCTGGAAGAAAGAACCACTCAAACTTACAGAGTTTAAGAAATCTCCAAAAAAAATGACAATAAGGAATACTGGCAATACCGGTATTACGCATTATTTATTCACATTTATATATTTGATTTATTTCATACATTTATTCCCATTTCTTATAATATAGTGGAAATGAAAGCTGATTGGACTGGAGAGCCTCCAAGTTGTTCCGGTGGACCTCTTCGCGGGAAATACGTATTTGGAAAGGCCACTTTTCATTGGGACCGAAAAGGGGTAAATATTCCAAATTTTTTTAATAATCTCTGAATCTAAATTAAGTTTACCTTAAAATACAAGCTAGTGAAAGTTCTTAATCCATTAAACCTTACATATCAATAAATGGAACTATTACTGAAGATAATATTAATATTAGTTTGTTTTCTTTTCATGAATTAAAAGTGGAATAACGTGAATGAACTTGTCCCGACGCCTTTGTAAGTCAAAAATTTTCTCTTGACATTTTTATTTTTATTAAAACTGTAAAAAATATTGTATATTAAATTTCGTATAATACTTATTGTTCAACAGAGAAGAGATGGAGATGCATATGTATTTTTATAGAGCCGATTTGAAATCATTTGATAAAGCTGAAAC
>JAWWLR010003954.1:0-12009 GCA_035041075.1 Acraspis erinacei
AACGTCAGGCGTGCGAGGCGAGACAATAGCGACATGCCGGCGAGGCGATGCGAAGTGAGGAAGGCGAGGTCGGCTTAGAGATAAGGTGTGGATGCATGTTAGTTTTTAAAAAAAGGTAGTTGTAAGGGAATACTGTAAGAATGGAAGTTTAAACAAGTCAATTTTTTAAGGCCAGCAGGCTGAAAAATAAACGTTTATCTATCTAGTAAATCCTAATAAAACTGTATAAACAAATCGTAACATAAAGAAATTTAATATTCTAGAGCGTTTATTAACATGTAGTAAATTTAAATAGTTTGCATGAGATGAAAGTATTTTCATAACCTATTACACTTTTACATCAATTTTAAATGAAGCTTTATTTTCTATTTGTTTATATAAGATAATTTTCTTTTCATAGAGCTTACTAAAACCTTTAAATTTATTAGGTTATTGCACCAAAAGTTTCTGATGAAAATGTGTTCAAACGTCATACTTCTTTCTTGAATATAATAAATTATAATCGTGATAATATGATTAATTCTAAAAAATAATTTATTAAGAACTTACCATTAATACTTATATAATCTAATAAAAGCTTTAACGGGAAGTACCAATAAAATTGTGTATACATCTAACCGCGTTAAATAATTGCTCTCATTTTAGTGGGATTACCTAATGTGCAAGAAACATCGGCCATCCTTTGACGTGAGAGTAACCAGCCCTGGGTGCTATTGAGTCATTAATGGGTTTTATCATCGTGTCTCAACAACATAGCGTACAGAGAATATTGCAAGATGGCGACCGAGTGTGGAACCAATTAGATGGGATGTTTGAGACCCGCCATTTTGAGTCGATCGAAAAAATGGAGGTGTGGCATGGTAGGCCTATGAGTTTTTGGATACTCTGGGTCGCAATGACTTCCACCCTTGGCGGTGATGGCCTTTTAGGTGATTCTATTACACGTACAGACACACACGTGTGTGTGGGTGTGGATTTGTATGACTGAAGTTAGTTTTAGTTAATTACTGATGGTAATGATTAATGATCTGTGAGCCACTCAGCCCAATAAAGAGACCAGACCCACGCCCTGGCTGGGCTAGTTGATCGGAAAAAGACACCATGACTCATCTTAAATTTCATTGGTCAAGATCCGCAATTCGAAATATAGAATCGTTCCGAATATCCTTCTTTCTAAATCAAATGACTCAGGAATTGAAACAATATTATTAAATTTTCTAGCCAAAAAGGTCATTATCCACGAAAATAGTAGAACTCAATAAAAATAACATGGCCAACCTTTCAAAAGAAATAGAATTGTCTTACAGTCTTTCAGTTATTTTTGAGAATTTAAATTATTTTAAGAAATTCTTTGACACTTTTAAATCGTAAAACTCTTCAGTCTTCGATATAAATGAATGGCTTAAAATTAGCCCATCAAAATTTGACATATTCAGAAGTTTCTTTTTTTTGAGGAAGTTTGGAGTAGGATTTAAAATTGAATAAACTCTGCATATGGTTTTTACGATTTTTTAATGTTAAAATCTGTAAAATTCCTAAGTATCAATATATGCAGAATCAACAAACCAAATTAGTTATTGTTTGATTTCTTCCATTATCATCAGAGAAGGTATTAGATTCGTATCAAAAAACGAAAAATTACCAGAGCTATAGCTTTTACAAAATTCCAAAAAACACACGAAAATGGAAATTGTAAGCCAAATAACGCACCATATGAAAAAAGCCAGGAGAAAAAAATGTTGCTTTTTGGATTCCTACAATATTATCATAACAACTTTTCGAATTTTCTTGAATAATAGAAAGTTAAAATTTTGATATCATAAAAAGTGAAAAATAAAGAAATTACATTTTTCGGCCAAACTATGCAAAAGACGGTCAAAGATGAGTAGAAAAAATTATGCATTACAAAGAAGATCTAAAAACTTGTTATTAATTACTTTTTGCTAGTGTGCGTAGTTTTGGCTTTCATCATTAAAAACAGTAAAACAGTAAAAAAAAAACCAGGCCGCTGCGTGGGCGCATACTCATTACAACGTATGTCTTTTAATTTATTTTTCGTCTCGTGCTTGGGGTTTGAAGAAATTTAATTCTTTTATGATTTCAATGCTATTTTTCACGCATATAATCAAAAACAGAACGGTCAAAAAATTATTGAGGACAAATTAAATAATTTTTACATTCTCATCAGAGAAGGTATTAGATTTGTGTAAAATTTGACTCCCCCCTCCCGCAGTTTTTGTCAAAAGTTCCACGTTTTAAGATCCCCTGAATCTGAGAAAAAGGTTCTTACGAATATGTCTGTACGTCTGTGCATCTGCCTTTATTTCGGTCTGCCTGTGAACACGATAACTTTTGAAAAAATGGGTTTATTAGATTGGCCTTTGGTACAAACTTTTAGTGTCGTAAGCTAAATACCAAGTTTTTTACATTTTCGTTCAGATTTCCCTTTTTACATTCTCAACAAAGAAGAGGTATTAGATTTTTGTTTCAAAACGCTGCTGCCCCGTTATATGTTTCCCTATGACTAGATACAAAAAGAAACATTAAATTGCTTAAAACTGTGAAAATGTAGCTAGGGTCCAATTTGGAACCTCCGGCCCTTATAGTGTTAATGAATTGGACTAGATTGGAATTAACTAGACTGGAATGGATTGGAGTGGAGGAACGTGGATTGGAATGATGTGGATTGGATTGAAATGGATTGAATTAGAATGAATAGTATTGGAGTGAATTTTATTGGAATTAATTGGAATTAATTGTTTTGAACAGGAATGAATAAGATTGAATTGGAATGGATTGGATTCGTCTAGATTGGCTTAGATTGGCACGCATTGGCGTGGATTGAGATGAATTGAAGTAGATTTCATTAAGATGGTTTGGCATAGATTGTAATGAGTTGTAATGAATGTAATTGAATTGGATAGTATGGGATTTTAGTGGTTTGGAATGTCATGAATTGGATTGGTTTAGAATGAATTGAATGGAGTGGATTGAGCTTTATTGGAGTGGAGTGGATGGATTGAATTAGATTGGATTGAAATGAATTGGATTGGTTTGCATTTTAATATATTGGACTGAAGTGGATTGGAATGAGTTATATTTACTTGGATTGAAATTAATTGGATTGCATAAGAGTGGGTTAGATCGCAGTGAAGTGGATTAGATTTCAATAAGTTGGATAGGATTGGATTAGAAGGGATTGGATTTCCCCTGTGTGACACGTTGCCTCGTTTGAATTGCAGTACTCATCTCGTCTCGGCAACGCCTCGAGTCTGACTCGTACTACAACTTGCACCCTCGGCCAAAAAAGTGCCACTTAGAGTCACTGTGTCACGAATAACTATTGAGACAGGATGCGTTTAGATACAAGTACATTTTATTTTATTTATAAAAACTATGTCTAAAAATAAAAATTTGAAAAGCGAAATGCGAGACAAACAAAAATTGGCCCTCTGTGCGGCCACACTATGTTATGATTCTGTTCTTAACTCGCGCTACGCGCTCGGTCTTTGCAGTTTTCATAAATACGTGCGCAGGCCTTTTAAAATGAAAGGTCAATGCATCGACAACTGTAATTTACTGATTGTGTTCGCTCTTTCTTTAAATGAGATTCTCTTGTAAGTTTGACCGCACCTAGGGCGCTTGACAGTTGGTTCTTGCTCTTCGCACCCGACGATATATTTATCTTGCGCTTCCTGTTGGATAATGTGTTTACTTTGCGCTACTTTGTATTTCCCCGCCTTTGGTCACCGAGTGTTTAAAATTGATGGTAAAAGCATGGATAACTGTAATTGTGTGACTGTCAATTCTCTTTGGTTAAAGCTCTTTCGGTTGTAGCGAAACAATCACGTATCTCGTGCTTTGTACTCGATTTTTTCGAAAATGTAAACTTTTTCGCATTATGTTCAAACTTTCATACGAAATTTATATAAAATTTATGTATGTACTTCATACTGGTATTGTTCTTTCCTGTACTATAAATAGAATTACATGGAATTTTCAAAATCCTAAAAAAGTGGTCATGCTGAGGATAAATTTTTCAAGTTTTAAAGTACTGCGAATAGAAAATGCTGTATCTTTTTAACTTTTCATCCAAATAACTAGTTAATGAAGTCCATCTTTCTGGATGTTTCCTTAGCACGTTTGATTAAGCACAATGCAGTCAGAGTATTCTTTCAAAAGTTATCGGGTATAAATTCGACGAAGTCGAGGACGTACAGATGGACAGACACCTTCGTAAAACCTGTGTTAATATTGGATTCAGGGGTGCTCGAAACTTGGAGATTTAAAGAAACCCGCGATAGTCAATTCTTACATAAAACTAATACCTTCTCCTTATGATGGGAACGTTAAAAAATCATTACATTTGATATGAAACTGTTGAATATAAACTAGAAAAGTTCACATTTTGTACGTAATCGATTGCAAGGCACGACACACGTAATGAGCAAATTTTTGTTAAAGCTGAAACAGTTTTAGAAACAGAGAATTCTATTTCACCAACTTACTTACAACATTGCTAAAACATTGACTCTTATGTGTGTCGTAATACCACATATGCACGATCTTGAAGCTTGAATTCAAAACGACAACGACTAGGTTGCACACTTTACAATCTGATGAAGCACGGAAGTATTCATTAAAAACATTGTGAATCAAATTGTTCCTCATTGAATTGAGCAGAGTTTCCCGAATTCGAAAAGATGAGGGTTGTCTATATGCTGGTCTTATTTTCAGCGTTGAGCTTCAGTTCCATTGGTAAATATAATAATATATTTTTTGTGCTTGAAGTTTTCTTCTTTTGTGCTTGAATTTTGAAAATTTAAGCCGTGCTGACGTGTACACTTAGGAGTGTGCCATATGTGAACGTGAACATATGGTAAATTCACATATGTGCAGAGATAACCTAGAGGAACTTGTGAATAAAACAGTTACGCAGCTCAGTGACGGCAAAGTGCCCAAATAGTTCCAAATTACACCGTCGAGGCTACAGTAAGCCTGTCCAACATAAGATAGCATAAATACGAGAGTGGTTCAGTTTCGCGACGGCGCAAACGCGTTTTCGGAAGTCGCTACCTTTTGCACATGTGGAGTCCCTGCACTTTCTGCTGCGACCGGAATCTGGTCACTCAATTAAACTATCTTGTTCTAATATGTCTTACTGTAGGCTCGCCAGTAAAACTGGGTCCATAGTGACCGCCACGGTCACTGGATCCACTAGAGAAAATTTACATTTTCACATCTATTCACAATTTGACGTAGAATTCAATACTTTTCTTATCTTTATACACTGCTATATTTATTTATTTGTATTAATTCTTTTTTTGTAATCGAGATTACACGTAGTATTTGGAAACCCGGCATACAATATTGCATGTCCATTCGCCCTTATAGTTTCGGTCGGATGTCTTTCCATCGGTCGTACTTTCTTCCAAGGAGAGGAATTGAGAGTTCAGGAATGTAGGAGAAGTAGCCGTGTGAAATTTGGGAAAGGGGAGATGTCAAGGACTTATTTAATGTTTGTAATAACTATACGGGTTAATAATTGTATTTTTGTTGTTGTATTTAAGAGATTTTATTGAAATTTAAAATATTTGTTGGTGGAGAGATACACTATAACACTTTTTGTTGAGAATCCATTTTTTTCATCGATCTATTTTTCATCATTATCTATCGTTTCACTTTTCGTTAAAAGTTAATTATTTCAACTGAAAGTATAATAGTAAACTTTAGCATCAATAAATCTTAAATTTTAGTCAGTTCAATTATGCGCAGGAATTTTAATTTCCTCATCACTGCTCTTGAAATGAGACCTAATTCTTAATTAGGCGTGTCATGGTTTCCGCAAAAAACAAGCTTTTTTATAGAAAGGAAGGCAGAAAAGGTGCCCAGTCATTTTTTTAAACATCTCGAAAGAGATGCTTAATCTTTGGTTCAAGATCATGAATTTTAAACATACCCGCGTGGAATAGTTTCAGTGGGTAAATAATGAGTCAAGTTTGGCTCATGTCCCCTCTGCTGCTTTCCTCAATTTTTAGAAAGGTTTGGTGGATAAATATTTTCCTTTATTGGCCAATAGGCGTTGTTTGTGTAAACACAAGTGCTGCATGAAGACTTAGACACCAAAATATATATTTATTGGTTTTCTTTGAAAAATATTGTCAAAAATATTAACGTCGTGGAGAATAAATAAAGAAAGCAGAACTTCTGATTAAATTTACCCGACCTTCTGGCAACATTAACCAGAAAATTGTAAACCAGAAACTTCTGATACTTTTAACCATAATTTATAGTAAGTGCATATTTAACGCTCTATTCTAGTTAGAATTAACCAGAATTCTGGTTGGTTCAAGCTTTTTTTTTTGAGTGTACGCATTGCAAAACGTACCTATTAATAATTATGTAATTATATAGTTTTGTAAAAATAGTAAAATTACTAGTAAGTAATAATCTGACCAGAAAAAGTGATTATATTTGTGATATAGCGTAAACGGTTTAGAGGGCGAGAGTCATAACATTGAGAAGCGTTTGAATCTCTTGACGATGCAGTCGTAGACGCCGTTGTGTCTTTCCTTACACAATGGATATTTCCGCCAATTTCCAATGAATCTATCTAAAAATTTGCAGAAATCTTCCTCCAATAGTAGGGAACAAAAGTCTCACTGGAAGTTGTTTCAACTCTAAAACTCCCTCGATACTTTCCTTCGTCGAAGCTAGAAAAACGTGGAATACATAATGAGAATTAAAAGTTACCAATCATTGTTTTTAAATTTCTTATATTAGAAATGTAAAAGTTCTAAATTTGAAATCTGCGACTTTTTTACGATTACTTAATCGAAAAAGGTAAATTCACAACCAACGTGACGAATTTTTTATTAGAATAATTGAATTTTCAGAAAAGAGAATTATTCTTTTATCCGTTGCTCCAAATTTCTAATTTAGGATTACCAAATTACTTTTGATGCATTTTTCAATCATCATTTATCATAAATATTAAAATTTAATATTTATATAATTCAAAATCAGCCCGATAGCAGTGACCAATGGGGTTTTCGGCGCGACGCAAGCTAGTCATCGGTCTGTAACTTTATAGAGCATTCTCATTAAGCCATAAAACTTTAAAGGGCCGAACATCTGGGGGGAAAACAGTAAGGCAAAATACATTGCCAGTACAGGGATCACATGTTTCGGAGACGTTTTTCAAATAAAAGAAGCAAAATGGTGAAATATTGTTTCGTAGTAGGGTGTAATAAACACAGTGTTGTGCACCCAGACACAAGATTTTTTCGGATTCCAAAAGGCATAACTGACGAAAATCAAAAGTTTGCACCAAAATCTCGTGTTGGACTTTTAAGTAAAAATCAATTAGAAAACGCTCGGATTTGTGAGGAACATTTTATGAGTGTTAAGTAAAAATTTTATGCGTTTAGAGTGTTAGGTTATGTTTGGGAGGTTATGCTCACCACATCCGTTGAAACTTGTATCTTTTTTGGTAGACAATTAATCTTAGACAGAGAAAATGAAAAATTTGATATAATGATATGATGATGATATGATGATGATTTCAGATCTATGAGTCTATAACCTATGTGAATTAATTAATTTGTATCCAATTTTGCATTCCGCTGACGAGGCAATCAACCTACATGTGCCAGACATGTGCACGCATGCGCATACATTTCAAGGTACATTCCCAAAGCTTGATAACTTAGTCTCTCTTAGCATCTCTACTAAATTCGTTAAGAGATTTCGAGCGAAAAAGCGATGATTTAGCAAATTGTATTGCAGTGATCGAGGCAGCAACAGCAAGGAATATAGAGTATTCCCAAAGTTATTTAAGGTTAGGACGTCAGAAGGTGATGCGGATAGAAGTATACTAACGATTGTTATTGAAGGTAAAGCTTTGAATATTGTAGCAGATGCAGGTCGTATTACACATTGATGACAAAAGAAAAGAAAGATTCCTTATTTCCATCAGTGGAAATATTACCAACTAAAGCAGTTATGCAATTTTGCGATATCCAAAGAATAATATTAAACAAAAGGGGCGCTGTCACAATTTGCAACCAATGGTATACGAGATAACTCGTTTACAAACAGCGAGATTTGAACATGAAATTTAAAACTGATTATTCGAGATGGAGGGAAACCAGCTTTTAAAAAAGCTAGTGTTCTGCCATTCGCACTTAAATGTAAGGTAGCCGTAGAGTTAGATAGACTTAAGGAAGCAAACATGCTTACACCTGTCAAATATATCAAATGGGCCACTCCGATTGTACCTATTATCAAACAAAATGGTAACATTCGCATATTTGTTGATTTCAAAATGACTTTGAATCCCTTGATAGACATACTCTTCCTCGAATAGATGAGGTGCTGGCAATATTGCAAGGAGGAGAAATATTTTCAAAATTATATTTGTCTCAAGCATATAACCGTTTGCCGTACGGCTTCTCAACAGGCCCAGGATTCTTTCAAAAGGTCATTGAACAAGTTCTAGGGGGTTGGAATTGAGTGTATCAGGTTCTTTCTAGATTATATTATTATAACAGCTAAAAATGATGAAGATCCTTTAAAAAGACTTAAAGAAGTTGTATCTCAATTGCAAGCATGCGGATTAACTTTAGGAAAACAAAAATGTCGATTTTGAAGAATGAAATAACGTATCTCGGTTTTCAAATAGACAAAAATGGGGTTTACCCAACTGCTGATAAAATAAAATAAATTTTGGAAGCACTGAGAGAAAGTATTTGAAGATGTTAAAAAGCAATTAGCAGCACACGTCTTTTCGTACATTTCAGCCCAGACTTGCCACTAGTTTTAGCATGCGATGCCTCCGCTGTAGGCTCCGCTGTAGGGATGGCTGCTGTATTATCACATGTAATTTATGGGGTAGAAAAACCAATTGCGTTTAAATCAAGAACATTGTCAGAGTGAGAAAGGTCATCGGCACGTATTGATCCGGAAGCGGGAGCAATTATTACTGGAGTTACACAATTTCACATATATCTTTATCGTCCTAAAGAGCTTAGCCGGGTAAGTATGTAAAAAGTTCCCTTGAGCAATATCCAACCGGACTTGGTCCTATGTGTACGTCACAAAAAGAAAATTCTTTCCTGAAAGTTTCAGCCTTTTAACCTTGAAGATGACCTTTCAAGGTCAACTGAAGGATCTCTTAAAAATACATTTCATACATTTTTCCGACATTTTTTGGCGGGAAATTCAAATCTTGACAGATATTCAAATATTTTAATTCGAATTTTCGCGAAAAGAAAAATACATAAATTAACGGAAAAATTCACAGAGATTGCTTACATATAAAAAAAATAAAAACCAAAAAAATAAAAAACGTACTTTCATACGAATATCGAACTTCGAAGACCTTAAGTGGATATTAAAAAAAGTATACACGTGACTTGTACACCCTTTGCAATAAAAATTTACGCATAAAATGTTCCCGAAACTTTTCATAACGTCAAAATATTTTTCTGCACGAAATTCTAAAGTTTGTACTTTTGAAAATAAATACTATGACTTTACTAATAATTTACCATTTTTGTGTAAGCGGTGCTTTCACTATTCTTTATTAAATCCTCTTTGCAATTAAAATTGTGATTTGAAAATCCCGCCAACTCAAGCCAATCAAATTCAATAAAAATTAGTTACAGTACAGCAGCATACGATAAAGTATTCCTTTAATGAATGTGTAACATGTAAGTAAATAGCAATAAAGTACTTTTGTTATGCCAGCCTTTATATCTGGCTGTACATGAATAAATTGGATAGAATCTCAATATGTACACTTTTGAATTTATTTTCATTCACCTTAGTTCGTTACACACTCCCCTTAAAACCTCATCAACCTTACGACACGCACACTGATTGTGGTTATCCCAATACATGTGCTATTTTGCTCATGATTTGCGCCCAAGATTTACGCCTGCGCGCACCTAATTTCATGCTACTAGAGCGGCTAAGCCCTTTATACTGAAAACTCACCACAAACCACTTATTCATATCTTTGTTCCCAAAAAGATAATTCCGTAGATTGCCGCATCAAGGCTTCAAAGATGGTCTTTATTTTTATCAGTATATAAATATGAAATTCAGTATCTAAAATCATCCGAAAATGGTAACGAAGATGTTCTTCCTCGTTTTCCATTATCAACAGTACTAGGGAATCCTTCACAAGAATTGGAAATGGTGAAATATTATAAGTACATGACTGATTTAAATCTTAAAATACATTGGGAAGTAGTTAAAAAGGAGCCGAAAAGAGATCTGGTCTTGCCAAAAATTATAATTTATATACTAAACGGATGGCCAATCAAAGCTGAATTAAGTAAAGAAGAAAAATATTATGTTAAAAAGGACGAGCTTCACGTAATTGAAGGGTGCTTATTTTGCTGGTATCGTGTAATTATACCAGTAAATGACAGATTATCTTCTGTAGTATTTTTAATAATTGTTGAAGGAAAAATTCAAAAGAGACATATAAATAAAATTGAGAAAGTCAAAATTGTTACCAACTCGATTAGCGCTGTTACTCAGAAATAAGTGGAGTAAAAAGTTAGGCGATCTGATAGAAGTAAAACGAAATTAGCAAGTCCCACTTAAACTGTAAATACCTTGTAAATAATAGATATAAGAATTTATTAATAATAGACTCATATATAAAATGAGTCGTTAGATGATTAAAAGAAACTAGCCCTGTTGAAAAACTAGGTATTTGAACTAGGAATACCGAATAAAATATACTCATATAAAAAATGAAATCGTTATACGATCTTATAAGGGTTTACAACCAAAAAAAGTTATTCATTTTTAATTGACTTGTATAAGTTTTCATTTTTAATGAGATTTAACGGGCCCAATGTATTAATAGGGCTTTCACGTGAAATTCGATAAGATTCTTATAAATTTCGAGTAAACAAATAAAATAATATGACTACAAGTTTTAATGCGTATTTTCAAGCAAAACTTTAAAATTTTTTTTAACTTTCACCTGCGTGGCAAATAATTGGGGCTTCCCTGCTAGATTTATTTTCACTATTTGTTACCAGAAATTTTGTTGTTCTTTCGTAATTTGGAGAAAAGTTTGGCACTAAATTGCTTTCAATATCCTCACACGCTAAGTCGCCATCGCAGCATTTAATGTGTAACCACATTATAAAAAAAAATTTTTATTGACCGAGATCACACACGAATAATTCGAGAGAGCGAGCAGCGTGATACGGCAGACGGAACTCAACTGATTTGCATCATCCTGCGCCGTATACACTACAAGTTTCGGGGGTTAACTCGTGGCCGTAAAACGGAAGTTCGGAACGTCAACAGTCCAGACACCCAATACATACAAGGCAATGCATACACTGGCGAACCATTGTTGACAAGGCCACACACTGCTGCACGGGTAAGACAATGCATAGGCCAGCAGTTCTAGGAAGAATTAAATCAGTCGGCGTTATATTGGACTTTTAATAAACAGTTCTATCTACACTAAAAGGCTATTTATGGGAGTAACAGATTAAAGATGATAGATGAGCGTACTTTATAAAACTTGAGCACTTATTAGTATACAGTACTGCGTATTACAATTATATCCTCAGGAAAAGGATGGGTGATGGAATAAGAAAATAAACGCGTAGAATGTTGGTATAATTCGCAGAAGTCTATACAGCTAAAAATGCAAACAGAAGCACATTCCAAAAATAGTAAAATAGAAAATACAATTTTTAATAGTAAATACTAATAAAACTGTATAAACAAATCGTAACATAAAGAACATTTAACATTCTAGTGTGGTTATTAAAATGTAGTAAAATTAAAGTATTTTCATGAAATGAAAGTACGAGGGCTGTTTGATAAGTCAGGGACTTTTTCAATAAGAGATTTTTTTTTGGCAAAAAGCTTTTTATTTCTCAACATATTTTCCTTTTAGTTCGATACACTTAGTCCAGCGTGTTTCCAATTTTTTTATTCCTTCCAAATAATAGGTTTTCTCAAGGC
>JAWWLR010003985.1:0-12008 GCA_035041075.1 Acraspis erinacei
TTCTCTTAAATAATAAATCTTACTGGTTTGAAAACCATTTTGTTCGTAGTAATTTCAAATAAATAAAACAAAATTTAAAATCTTATAAAAAAAATGGTTGAGAGCAAAATTATAGGTATTTTAAAAAGCTTAAATTCTTCTTCCATAATTTGTTCACGTATATATTCTCCTTTGGCATGAAAATGGAATATTCAATTTTTGGATATCATTTTTTATGGATAAAACCATAACTATTCGCTTCATACCATCCTAAATTATTATTCATATTTCTAAATGCTTGCGACTTTGCCTTTTTCCCTATCCTGTGCAAACAGCTCTCTCTTTCAGATCTTTTTTATTCAGAATCCATTTTATTCTCTCTTCTGCACCTACCCCTCCCCCTTGGACCACTTTACACCTCTCTAACACATGCAACCATGTTTCCTGCATATTTTCACTACATTCCATATCTCTCCTCCTTCCATTTTGAACTCCCCACGTTTCCCCTCCTTTCTTTAAACCTAACCTCCTAGGCACACGCCTGTGCAATTTTGGTTCCCTCTCCTCTTCTTAGTTTCTCTTCGAAGTTCCAAGCTCTTTTCACTTACATGACCACGATTTTTGCTCGTTCTGTTTCTTCCCTTAACATATAACCTGGTCAGCTTCAGCTTATTCCCATAACCCATCTAAAAAATCTGTCATGCAAACTTTAAACTCTCTTATGTTCTTTCCATCCGCAAATTTTCACTCCATAGCTTAACACTGACTATACTAATAAATCATACATGACACTCTCATCTTCCATTTCTCCTTGAACTTTCTTTTTTCTACACCCCAGACTTGCCCCATTATTTTACTCGCGCATTCCAATCTCTTTCTCAACGGCAGCTCGCTGTCTCCTCTCGTTTCGAACCAAAATTCTGGGTGGCAAAACTCATCTAACACCACGCTATTTATCTTCCATTCGGACTCTAATCTACACCTTTTATTTCTGAAACTCATCGTTTTGGTCTTGTTCACATTTACTCTTAAACCCTTTTCTCTGATTGCATTTGAACACTCTCATCAACAGATTCATACCTCTTTCATCATCCCCTACTAGAACTACATCATCTGGATATTTTAGTGAATACAGTTTTCCCGTTCCTGTTGTTTTCCCCTCTTTTTCTCTCCTCTCGAACTTTTCCTCTAAATCTGCGAAAAACCTTCCCTGAGCACCCTTCCTGTCCAGAATTCCTCACCTTTCTTATTTTATATCTTCATCCTTATCTTAGTATCCGTATCTATTTCTTTTATCCTCTCTATTAAACCTTTGTCTACTCCTCTCTCTCTTTCATGGATGCCTATAATACCCTCCTGTTGACTCAGTCAAATGGGGCCTGAAAGTCTACAAATAATTCGATTAGCTTCCCTTTTTTTCGCTGAAAGTTCCTATGGACTAGATAGTTGAGAACGCAGAGATTATAGTATATGGTTCCCATCTCTTTTCTAGAACTGTCTTCCACTCCATCAACCATCCTTGTTCTTTTGATACCTTGTTGCAAATCCTCCACATCTTTTCCCTTCCGCCTAATCCTCCATATTTCAGAGAAGTGCTTGTTTCACTCTTTCATTCCTATTTCTTCACTTAAACCCTTCCTTCCTCCTGCTTCCCTATTTACCACTTTCCATTTGCTCCCTCCTTTTACCGCTATTTCTTCCTCTTCCATGTACCTTTCTTGATCCTTCTCTTTTTCCTTTTTCATCATTCTTTCATGCTCCTTCTTTCTCTTGTTCAGTTCTCCTTTTTACATTTTCCCTTTCCTCTATTTCCTTACACTCGCCTTCATCTTATATTTACTTTTCCTTCATTGATCGTCCCACCATCCTCTCCCAAACCCCTCTTCTTTTCTCCTGGTGTCACCTCTTCCCTTACCTAATCAATCACTCCTTTAAGTTCAAATAAAGGAATATTACGTTTTTAGAAATTTACACAAAGTTCGAAGAAAATTAAAGACGAAAGCTGTTCGCCACCAAAAGAACTAAAAATTTATCTGTAATAATTTTTTGATTAAAACCGTAGTTATTGTTTTAACCGTACAAAACAATATCAGAAATTAAAAGGATGTGTATTTTTTGTTTCATTCGTAAAAAATTAAATTTTTGGAAAATCGACATAGGATACACAAAAAAAAATGAAGGAAAAAGGGTGTTCATCCCAGAGCGAACAAGAAATTTGTTGCATATCACTTCTTTATAGAAGACGTAGTTTTTGTTTTAATCGTAAAAAATAACACTGAAAAGTAAAAATAAATTTGGGGGAAAATGACACAAGCTGCATTAAAATGTTTAATACTAAAATTGACTTTGTTTTTGATGACATGCTCACTTCATTAAATTATAAAAACCAAGCCAATGAAAATACGTCTGTATCAATATCAATACATATAATGAATTGTAATAATCCAATTTTATTGAAATAATACATTTTTCAGGGTATCTGAAAATAAAAATTAATACCGAATAAAGAACAGATATTCAAGTAAAATATTATGAATTATTTAAAATTTCCATGAATACATAATATTATAGTCTGCGTCATATATTTAAAAGAAGAAGATTCCAATTTCGCAGCGTTTTGTTTCAGAGAAAACAAGAGCGCCTTAATTAAAAATTCCAAAAATATTTTATTTCTGCTGTTTGCAATTGAATATTCTAAATATTTATTATAAAAAGAAGTGTGAAAAGATAGCGGTAATTTATAAATCCCGAGAATAGTTCATTTCTACAGATTCTAATAAAATGTTTTAAAAATTTGCGAGGGAAAGAATGTTGCCTTTCGAAAGCATCCGGCAATCCTAGAAATCCAATGTTCTTTAATCTAGTAGAATACACCTCTTTATTGTTTAATAACCTTAAATTAAATTTTCTATAAATTGTATGATTTAAGTTTTTCAATGTTCTAGTTGAAAGCTTATTTCTTTGGTTAAAACATAAACTAATCTATTTATGGTTAAAAAGTAATGTATTTATATAAAAAGATTTCTTTTTTGATTGAAAATTTAAATATTTTGTTAAACATGTATCGATTTTTTAACAGGTCATCCTGTTTCCTTCAAAATTCAAGTCTTTTTTCTTGTTGTTCCGGATTGATCTGAACCGAATCGGATTTGTTCGGATTCATTGGGATAGAAGTCTCGCATGTAATCGGATTGAGTTGAAATAATTTTTAAGCATTCCTCAACAAACGAGGGTCAAACATTTTTTCGGATTGGTTTGGATTGATTTGCATTGGCTCGAATACAGATATTGAAATTATTGGGAATAGTTCTGATTGAATCAGAATGAATTCCTGTCCGAAACCTTTGTCGGGGTAGGCACTTCCGAAGCTACAAACGAATCCAAAATTGTCACCACGAAAGTTTTCCAAGAACCTTCCCATACAATGACTCCTTAAGGGCTATGAAAAGGAGCACCAAAAATTCTTTTGATGTGTAAATCCGTATCAGATCAGATTTAGCTTGTTTGTGGAAAAGAACAAGTTTTCTGGGATTCGAGAAGACAGAGTTACAGGAAGTTCCCTCATTAAATATCCCGTCGAAAAAAGAGAAAAATAGTTGATAAACTAGAAAAGTAACTGTTTCGTTTTTTACTTTTCTGACATAGTTTACTCTTTTTCCAAACAAATGATGGAAGATTTTAATACTGTAGTTTGTTTAAGGCTTCGAGAAAACTCATATTTGCGATCTTTTCACAAAAAGTATTAATATTGCTTCTGAGGGCTACTCCGCCAAAATTCCCTCATGATGGTTTACAGTTCGATTATCTGTCTAATGGTAATAATATCCCCTTCGTTCCGGGTGGTAAGTCTTCATCTTCTCCTGACAGACATCATCTTCCCGAAAGATCTATTTCTTTTGCCGATCCACCTCGTCGTTTACGTTCCAGATCTCCTTGTACCGGACAGGATTATACTTCTAGCTCCTTCACCTATAAGACTTCTTTCTCCTCACAAATCTTCTTTTCGTTCCGGGTCTAATCCTGCTCCTACCATGTCTTCTTCTAGCTCCACAATTCCACCTATAAGGCTTCCTTCTACTTATGGACGCGTAGGTGGAATAGAATATCTGATACTTATTCGGCTAATTCCTATTAGCATGTTCTGGTTGGAACCCAAGAATAAATTGTACTATCATCATTCGATGGTGACGTCTTTGAAATATTGGACTTATAATGTTTTTTTCTGGAATATATGCATTTTATAATCGCTGTTATAGGCGGGCATAAATAAACATGACCAGTGATACGCTTACCCAAATGACCACACAGGAAGTCAATGTTACTGTAGTAGGTGCCTGCCGAACAATCAGAGGGAATTATAAAATTCTACATGTAAACGCACATTTACACCGCATTCCTGTATATCATCATTTCAATTAAGAAAATAAAAAAACTTTATAGTTTGTGAACTGAGTTTGGATCCAAGTCTTAATGTGACAGTTAATTACAAAAAAGTCATTGTGTTATTTATGATTCCCGAGGATTTATTTTTCGTCCATCGTCCAGCCAGTGATTTTCGGAATCTTGACACTTTACGTTCGGTTATGTGTATTCGCATTTGGCTTCTCTTCGAACTTGTGCTAATAATTTTGGGTAGACTTAAATTAAACATTGAAAAAATATCTGTTTAACATCCAGGGTTTTCTGTGAAGCTTAATAATAAATTTTTTATCAATACGATTAAATTTCGCATCGCTCTGTAGGCGGTGGCCCATATTCTCAATACGATACTCGTGCTTCGCGTTTGGTTTCCCAGGTTGTGACACGAATTAATGTTGGGGTTTAAAATATAATAATTCCTTAAAAGACTCTCTCAAAGCATGTAGTATTCCGTTTGTATTATACAAAAATTCACTCTTGCTATTTCTCATGGCGACTGACTCTGTACTACTACTTCCTTTCATAATGATCCACAGGAATTTCCAAAACAGTTTCTTGCGTCGTTCCCAATCAGGGTCCATTCTCTTCTTTTTTCGATTTATTTTTATCATTACTTCCTTTAACTGGTATTTTTATTTTCCTAGTTTTGTCTATATAATCAGTTTCAAGTCTGTTTCTTTCTTCGTCGCTAAGTCTGTAATGTTCAAATTTCTTAGATAAGTTTGAATATTTTCTTTAATGCTGAAGCTAATTTCATCATTCCAGTACGCAACACCAGACATTCTGCGTACTTCCGCAGTACCACTCACTTCAGTCACACTCCTAACAATGATATCTCGCAGCATAGTCCATGCGCCCTCCATGTATTTATTGCGTATCAGCACCTCCGAAGTTGCCCTATCTATTCGTTCGTATATCTTATGCTAAATATTTAATTGCACTGCCGGTTTCTGTAAGTTCTTGATCTTATTACGCGTCTGCTTCATCTTTTGGCTCTCTCTATCTTCTCCATTTTTGACTTAAGTTCATTTCTGAGCACCAGGGGTAACGATCCGTTTTACATTAGGAAACCCTCATAACCTTCATATCTTTGACTAACTCTCATAGTCTTTCATTTTTTGTAATAAATGAGCCCTTCTCTAAGCAGAAGATAACCAATCTCTTAAACTAATCATTTGTTTTTGGATCCCCAGAATTGCCTAGCAGCAATCCCGTATCCGGAGGGTGGATTCCAATCCATCTATTCATATCACCAAGTAGAATGATTCTTTTCCCATGATCGCAAGTACCTATAATATCATTTAAAGTGTCCCAAAAGGCGTCTTTAATTTCACTTCGTCACCAGCAACTAACATGCGATTTACTATCTATTCCTGACCATGATTCGAGTCCATACTTTAACTTCCCATTTTCTATCTATCTAATGTAGCAACCCCTTTTTGTGTTTCATGTACACATAAAATATCTAGCTTCCTGATTCTCATTCTTCTCATAAATCTCTGTCCTTAGGACAATCCTCATCTCGAGTATTCCACACATCCAGTCTCCATTCAGCACCTCAAACTTTACCTTTACCTTTTTGTCTTTTTTTGCCTTTTGTCAATCATAGTTGTAATCCATTTCGACCCTACTCTATTATTTATGTTACTTATTGTTTAAAGTATCCTCCTTTTTAGGAGCTCAATGCGAGAAATGTATTTTCCCAGTAAAAGTCATGCGCAACATAATTAGCCAGTTGTTGTGAGGTGGAGAGTCTAGTTATAGAATCAGTTCCACCAAATTTCAAAATTTTCATATGAACCCATATGCCCATCCACGGCCTGCTCCTAAAATTCACTCATCAAAGCACGCCCTTCTAAAAAAAATTAAATTTTAAGCTAGCAATCAAAATTTCAACATAACAGTTAAACCCAAGTTTAAACTGCCAAATCCCCAACCCACAACGACCAATCTTCAACCAAACAGCTCAATTTGTCAGAAACATAGTTCTTTTAAATTGAAAATTCAATTTCTTGAAATAATAAAGTCATTGATTTCATTTCTCCTCACGTTAATAGTAATTGAAACGAAGTACTTGTCGGTGAAAAAGCTAACCTAATCGTTCCAATTTGTTTTATATCGGATATCCTTTCTTATGGAAATGCATAAAATTGTTCATATATGGAAAAGTAATTCTAAGACAATCGTGCAGAAATGGGATGAGTAACTGGAAAATTAGACACGCAGTCTTTTATTTGGTCTAATAGCCACAAAACAGGAAAATTCTTCGTTTTTAATCCCAAATCCGTTTTCTGTAAAATCTTAATATACATTATGCTCTGTAAAAAATAAAACTAGGAGAAGACGATCTAAGTTTTACCTAATGAAATCCACATATCTAAGAAGGACACGATTGACGTCAATGGTTCGTGATATAACGATTAGATGATACATTGTGTACCTTTCAAATAAGCACCAGAATAAACATTATTGACGCTATTAGACAAATTCATCGACAAATGAATCAGTCCTTCCTATACTTGGATAAAATGAAAATCGCGTCTACTTTGGTCTTCAACTTGGCTATCATCCTTAATTCTATTGGTGAATAAAATAGTACAATAATATATATACATATAAAAATCAAAAACTATGATTAGGCTATCCGCAGAACTTTATTGGAGTTTTTGCGAAATAAAAGCGAATTTAATCTAAGTTCATTTCGCAGGGAGCCAAATGTTATGTGTTAAAACGGGTAGAATTTTAAAAAATTTCCTATTATTCTGTCGACTGAAACGATAAAAAGAAATACAATTGCTTTATTATTACTCTCTTGCTCATTCACAATACCTTGTTTTATTATTATAAATTTTATTAGACGCACCTCTCTTATCTCGAAATGTATCTAAAGTCCTATCTTTCAGTCAACAATAATATGAATGTTTATTTCTCTCATATTCACGTATTATCACACTGAAATAAAAAATCTCGATTAAAGTTTTAACGTAAGTTTTAATATCGCAACATAATTTTAAAATCGATCATTGGGGTCAATTTAAAATTCGAAAAATAGTTCATGTATGTAGTTTTCAATTTAGTATTTTCAAAATTGTATGTTAAAAAAGGTGGCTTTAGCAAGCATTCAAACATCCACTCATATAGCGACCTTGAAGTATTATATGTCTGCCATGTTTGTCGTTGCCGGCAATCACCCGTTGGAAGGATTGAACCGGTTTTGAGGTTATTTTAATTTGGTTAAAATAAAATGTAAATTAACTGATTGTTGCAGAATTAAGTTTACAGTTCGATCTTTCTCGACATAACGATCCAATTCCTGATATTCATCATGGCGGACCTTCTTCTACTCCTAAAATAAACCGTTTACCTGATGTTGATTTAAATTATCCTCCTGTCGAACCTGATCTTCGTACCAGGTCCCGGTCTCCTTCTGCCGTGCCTAATTCTACTTCTAGGTTCATAGCTCCAACTACAAGGCTACCTTCTCCTGATGGTCATGGATGTGGAATAGAATATCTGAAATCGACTCGGCTGATTCCAGTGAAAAATTTTAAAAGGATTTTCGAACTACGAAGATATACTTTTCCTACCAATAAAGGAATTAAAATAAGGACAGGATATAACAAATATGAGCCTATGCCTGCCCATGAACAAATTGTATTATCAACACGTGATGGTGATGTCTTTGCAATATTGGAGAATTTTAATGTTCTCGCTGGAATCTACACATATTATGGTCACACCAATAGACGGGCAAAAATAAAGATGATTAACGGCACGGTTAGCGTAATGACCCGACAAGAACTCGATGACGCTGTAATAGGTTCCCGCCGCTCAATCATGGGAAACTATAGAGTACTGCATGTCAACCCTGTTTAAAGTTGTAGAGTACATTTCTCTAAATAATTATTTTAATTAAGCAAGCGTAAACTAAAAAATAATAAGGTTTATTATCCGCAGTCGGATTAGAAGCTTACATGTAACTGGTAATAATTATATTAAAAAGTCGTTATGGTTTATGGCGATTGTTTTATTAGTTTTACCCAAACTGGATTTAAGACAAATATTAAAACTACGAATACTCCTGCTTTGCATCCCGCACAAAAGTCAAGGTATGGGGCACACAACCAGAAAATTCACAAAATCATATCACAAAATCAAATAACAAAAAGAAGGCACCAAAGAAAAATGTCCACTCTTGAATTAAAAACACTCAATCCAGCGAAAATTCGGGGCCACGTGGAAAACTTAACATCAAAAACAAGAATGGGGATTTACTGAAAAACAAAATTAAATTTCTGAGCTTTCTGGACCAACTAATTGAGGTTTCGGACTTTCTGGGCCAAATGAACTCGCAAAAACTCAAAACTTCAGGCTTTCTGGGCCAACAAAATTGAATTTTTGGGCTTTCTGGGCCAAAGAAACTCATAACAGCTGACTGAACTCACAAACACTTAAAATTTCAGGGCTTTCTGGACAAACAAAAAAAGCGGCTGAGAGTTTTCAGATGATTACATACTAAAAAATCTTAGCGGCTGATTCCATGAGCGCAAAAAAATTATCCACACTCCGGGAGAATACCGGAGAACCTGGCCTAAGCCCCACAGTGGGCAAAAAGTACATTTTTTGGTTCAAAATACGATTCCGGCTGAAAATTAACGGATTTTTTTTAAGCCGATAAAATTTCAAAGAAAGTTGTCGAACCGGATGTTTAATTTAGTTTTTCAATTTTTTATAAATAAATAAATATAACGAAAAAAGTGGCCCTTTTTTATTTGAAGTTCCGGATGATCGTCAATAATAGGAAAATTATTTGTAATCACCGTCGTTTCATAGCTTTACATCATATAAAGATATTCCATCATGATACAATAAACAAAACAAAATTTATAAACAAATTATTTGTTGAAAATGTGTTTTCTATATATTTCAATAATTTACCTTTTTTGAAGCTATACTGCAAGAAATTTAAATGGAAACAATATCTTGATGGAAAAAAATTCTCTTAAGGCTACTCTTGTTAATCTTATAAACAAATGCATTATTCAGGCCTTTGTCGTCAGAAAAATTCTTTTTTTTTCGAGGTTTAATTTTTTTAAATTACTAAGCTCATGATAATTTCAGAAGTTCAGAAGTTTTTGTTATACAAATTTAATTAAAAATTTATTATTTGGGGATGTGTCGACGTAAAAACTAGTTTTTTTCAAATGCAGTCCTTTTAATTTCAGAAAAAAAGTTCTATTTTTCATTCAGTACTTACAGTTGGCCAATACCACAGGGTCTGAATACAAGGAATGATTGAACAATACGTTTAATAATTATTATAAATAAATTCTATACAATATAGAAAAGTCGGGACACTCACGAGTATGAAGAAAGTTTCTGTCCCAGAGTTAAACCAAATGTTTATGATTATTTTTGTTGTAAACTTTTCATATTTTAACAATCATGAACTGATATCATTTTCTACGATTAAAAGAAACCAAATTGACAAAACCTCAATATGAAACTATTAGACTACAAGTTAAGGCACATAATGCTAACATTTTTCCTCTTTATCAAAGTCTTGAAGAAGCCAAGAGAGAGTGTCTTCTTCCCCAAAAAAGTATGATAGTTACAGAGTTTGGGGTGAGGGTTGAATTGCAAGATTTGTGCGATCATACAGTGAAGCGTATGTTGGAAATTCCAAATACATTGCCACCGGATATAGTGGAAGGGAAAAATGTCGTGATGAAATGTCTATATAAAAATGGTTGTGACAATTTGGAAGATCGATAATCCTGGATCCACCAGATTATGTAGGCTGCTCATGTTTGAACATGCACCAGAAACTAAGAAGCAAATCACGACAGAAGTAGAGTTGATGGACGAAAAAAAAATAAATAAAACGTACCAAAATAAAAGCACCGAATATTCGTTGTACCATAACTGTCATTCATGAGTTCGCGTTCACTGTGGTTGATGGACAGTTGTGTCAGGCTCTTTCCGAAACTCCGTCTGCTGCCACATGTTACATTTGTGTTGAGACACCATCCCAGATGAACGACTTACCTAAAGCTGCAGATAAACCAGAGAAGGTACGGGCTCTCTACATTGCTCGCGTGGATTTGTTTGATGGAATTGATACAGCATATAAGCTATCGTTAAGGATTTTGCCATTTATAACAATTAAAATTCTTGCACCGTGATTATAAATTCAGAGTGTTGAAGATACGGGCCTGAGCTACAGAGTTACAACAGGTATAGCTGGTATCAACGGTATGGTTTTCAAATCAGAATCCATCAGGAATTAGATGAAATACATGTTCTGTTGATTAAAGGGTTTGCAGTCTTCTGGAATAATCCAGTTCTTGTAGAAAATCCAGGTAATTTCCTAGTCAATAACTGTGCGCGATTCCCAGTTGAGATTTTCATGCGTTAGGTTGGCAGGAACGTCTTATATTGGAACTAGAGGGAGAACTAAATGAGAGAGTCAAGGTTTTAGTTGGAGCAGCGAGTTAGCTGAGTCTTTCCGGCGTCCCGATGATTCTCAACCTCCCGCGACGTCCGACGTTGGAGATGTTGACTCTGAGAAAAGGTTTACATGTAGGAAAATAAAAATTTAGAACGAATCAGCGATAAGAAATTAAATTAACAACCAGATCGAAGTAAATCATGGAGCATCGCGTAGCCTCAGTGGGATATCAGAAAATATCATTCAAAATTTGACGAATCATCTTTAACGAAAATTTTACCATAAAATGTGCCTTGTGATTTGAAAATTGCAACATCACATAGAACATAGAACCATGTCAGTAAAGTCTTCCCGTACTGGGAAAGGGTGTTACGGTAAGAAAGTAGCTGATTTCAAAACTGAGTAATTTTGGTGATTGTATTAATATTCGCCTTTTACCGAGGAGATGGCTACAGTCCGGCAGTGTTGTTCAGGCTGATTCCAGCGATGCATTTCAGATTAGTAGTTTCTTCACCATCCAGGGGTGAATTCTACGCAGATAATAGCCCAATTTGCTGACCGAATCCCCACGACGCCGGCTCCCCAGTTTACTTCCCGCAAAATTTAAATGAAAACAAACTGGATATTCGCCACTTGGAAAAACTAGAACCGGAGTACAAGGGTGAATTCAAATATTTGGTGACGTTTACAACTTTCGTGAAATAATTAGTTTCAAGATGAACATTTGTCAAGAACATATAAATTGTTTGTGACAGTTTTTCATTCTGGATTTACTTCTACCCTAATCGAACTCATCACGTGCTCAACAATCAATTCTCTGGATCGCCGGATACTATGAGGGTCAAGGATTTATTATCAAACTCCCTTCTCTACTGAATATCCGGAATCACCTCGGAGAGATTCTACATACGTAAACAAAGCTAAACTCGGCAAGTCCTAATTAGCATTATCCTCTTTCATCTTCCTTCTCTTATCTGTCAAAACACTAATAAATCCGTTCTTTCCAGTCGGATAGGCGGATGTAAATAACATTCCTTTTCAAAATCCATTGAAGAATCAATCTTGCAATCCCATCGCATATTTTCTTCTATATATTTAATATAAATAAACTGATTTGATTGTCAATAATGTGTCTTATGTTCATTTGACTTGTATGCTT
>JAWWLR010004041.1:0-12004 GCA_035041075.1 Acraspis erinacei
GGATTTATCGGAGTTCTTAAAATCTTGCGGAGATGATATTTGTAGTATTAATTTAGATATTGCTTTGCTTCCAAGTTTAGAGTCCTTTGGAAGGGTTTTTGTATTACTGACAAGTGTCTTTGTGGGTTCGTTTTTTTCAGGTTTTTTTTTTACTTAAAAGATCCATTATTTTGTTGACATAGTCTTCTCTATTCATTATTACTGTTGTTTTGCCTTTCTCTACGCGTAATATTATTATTATTTTATTCTTAGTGAGTTCTTTAATTGCAGTTTTTTCTTGTTTTTTCAGTTTGACGATGGAAATTGGGTTTGTCGCAAAATGTTGGTCGTTCTACGTTATGTGTCACTCGCTTTTTCAGGCTGAAGGTGTAACTGTAAATTTCGGAGGGGGGGGCGGCACTTACGCCTACTAAACCAGGCCCATTAACTAAAACAGATCTACAAATCTATAAATTATAAAAGTTTGTTGGGCGCCAGGTGCGCGTGTGCCAACTGGATTCTTAAAACACAAATAACTGGGCGTGGGCCAGGTTTTTGCCCAGGCTAGCTTTAGCCCTGTAAATCAGCTGGGGTGGAGGCGATGGATTAGCCGAAATAATAAACCACAGGAAAGAAATCAGGGGTCAAAATTGCGTCATCTTACTCGTGAATTAAGAAATGCGAGATATGATAAAATCAAAAAAAAATGGCGGTTACAATTTATTGCTGTATAAAACCAAAATGAACAATAACTTTCTTTAGTCGGGTCAGACAGGCGAAGCTATGGGGGCGAATTACCATTATTGTTTGAAGCCATGGGGCAAAAGTTGACCATTATTGTTTTACTCTCTGTTCCTTAGAGGGCTAATTAGCCCTAGGGTCCTTTGCAAATAAATAAAAATACAAATACACTAAGTAGTCACTCCACTTTTGGCAACTTCCACTAAAAACTTATATAGATTTGAAGTTTTCTGATTATAAAATTGACAGATTTCAAATGCTTGAAAATTGAATTAATTTAAATTGACCAGTTTTAATTCAAAAACTTTGGAAAATTAAAAGTTAGATTAAATTTTTATTATTTTTGATTATGGATATTGAAGTATTAGGCACTTGGCTTCAAAAATAAAATTAAAATTGGAAATTCCGTTTTTTTTTTTGTAAATGAAGTAAATCATGAAGAAAAAGTTGTGAAATATTAAAAGATGATATTATTGCATTTTAAACTGAGCTATAAATAAGAAACTAATCGTGTGTATGTGGCATGCGCACTATTTTGCTAGCCATGCGGAGAGTCCTGGTGCATAAGATCGTTTCTTCTAAATTTCGAAAATGTGTTACCCTGGCTGAAATTAATTCTTTTTACCTAACCTAGATCGCTGTTAAGAACATTGTCTAGTTAGATCTGGAAGTGAGTCAAATACCATATTCGTTTTTTTGTTGACACGGATTACTTCCTTTTGTCTGTTTTTTGTTTGTAATTTAAATTCTCAAGCCCGACATCTCCTTCATATATTAATACATGGATATATTAATATAACACTCAATGTAATATTTGCTTAAAGAAATTAACTCTTTCTTATTACATTTTTATTGCTAATTTATAAGTAATAAATGTCCAACTGATTGGTTGTTTGTCAAAAAAGATTTTCATAGACCATTTCATGTTACTTGGACAATTAATCATATTAAGCTGGTATGTTCTTTACATTGAAGTTACGTTAACAAATTTATTGATATGAATTCATGATGAAGTCATCTCGAAAGCTAGATAAAGCTCCAATTACAGAATACGTTGTGAATCATATACTCTTATGTCTGCGATTTTTAAATTAATTAAATAAGAGAAAAATCTTCTGTATTATACTTTCCATAAAAAATTTCTTTGTTTCTAACAAAAGAATCTAATGTTAAAACTAAGCTGTTGAAACGTACGTGCCACTATACGTGCCGCTCAGAATAATAATTAATTCGCAATAATATGTTGAAAATTTTGCGTCATGTTTAATTTTTGATGAAGGTTATGCACCACATATACTAGAATTTTCGCGGAATTATCTATTTTGAATCAAATCAGAGAAAAAATGTTTTGGTTCTCCCGAAAAATAGTATTTATGTCCTAACCTAATTGTGGTTATTAGTAGCAAACACTTCCCTTGAAAATGTGTTCAACTGTTTGAAACAATGTAAGATTGAACGAGAGGCAAATCAGTCAAAATGGAATTATATTTTATCTGAAAATCAGACATTACTCACTAATTTGTCTTCTGAAGTGAGAGTATTGTCAAAGTTGATGAGTGATAGTTGAGTCAACGTTTTTATGATTTGAAGGTGGACTATAAAATTACCTCTAATTCGGATAAAAAATATTGGAAACCTTAAAAATAAATTATTAATTATTTCATTACAATTAAGATGATTCGTAGAAAAGAAAACACCATAATCGAATATAGCCATGCAATAATATCTGTATTTCAAGAAGAACATACATGAAAATCGTAGTTTCAAAACATACATTTTTAAATCAGAAGCTTGTTTACAACAGAATCCGTTGAACACAAAACAACTCAGTTTTGCGGTATAAAGTTATGCACACAAAATCACACGCGAATAAGTTTCTTACATGTTAAGACCAAAGGAACACTCCTTTTTGATGCTTTAGTTTCCAGAATGAGATACAGGACCATCAGAATGACCCAAAAGAAATTGATGACAAGAAGGATCACCATATCACCCGCAATAAATATGATAGATGTGGAGAGATTCATACTTTTTTTCAGTTGTTGGGAAGTAAGTTTTTGATTATCCTTGGAAGGTCTTAGTGGGGTATGAAGAAACTGGATTTTTTAGTCGGGATCATAGAATAAGGTTTTGTTTAAATTATTCGTTTTTCTTTGCACTTCTATTTTTTCCTGCTGTGTCTACTGAGCTTTTTAAATCCCGAACTTGACGATTTTTGTAAGATTCGTACAATTTAAGTGCCTTTTTCGCTGATTCATCTGGAGGATTAGCCTTTTCGCCATAATGTTTATTAAACAGATCGACAGATCCTTGTCCTGGTGCAGAAAACGGACGTGTGACCATTGGTCCTCGGATGAACTCATCAAAAGCAAGCTGCGCACCTGAATCATGGGTAACATCCCTGCTCAAATCGACACTGATTTTGTTCGATTTTTTTCCTTGCCCTTCTGGTATATTTGTTGGTTTATCGAAATTTTGAACATTTGGTCTTTGGTGAGGTGTGGCTAATTGAGGGAGAGTGGGAGGAGCCCCTTTGCGAAAACGTTGCATTGAAGTACTTTTTTGCCTTGGGTATCCTAGACGTTGAACCGGATGATTTCCTGTTATACTTTTAGACGAAGCACCTTCATAAGATTTAGGTTCTTGCAAGTTAAGAGCCTGTTGGCTGATTGGAGTTGGATTACGTGTCGAAGGCGACGGCATAGTGAGTCTAGAGGTGCCATGTATAGCTACTGTCCTTGCATCTTCATCATCACTGGAAGAGTTTTTTCTGGTAAAGATTCTTTTTAGATTACCTGATGCTGCTGCTGTAAAAATAAAAACACAAAAAATTTAGAAAACACTCTCCATATATAAACTGAACAATCTTCTCGATTTGGACCAACAATCCACATTTGTCATTTATTAAAAAAAAATTATTTTAATTATGATACTCACCGATATCACTAAAGAATATCACACAGATCAGGAAAAGAGCAACGCAAAGGGGATTCATCTTTGATGTATTTATAGATAAAAGTGTTGAGTTTAGAATTTCGAACGGGGCAACTTATGATTGTTCTGGCTTTCATTTGCTAATTTATATACTAATCGCTTGGCGTACACACGTGGATAGTGGACTGGAAAACAGATAAGAATATATAAAATTAATAAATTTTTATTTACATTAAATTTTGTTCTATCTTTCAATAATCGGCAGATATACCCAGGTTTTCAATGTTTTATAACTGCGTTATAGTTTGGCAATAAATTATTCATTAAAATAATTGTTTGGATAAGAAATAATACGTTTTAGAACATTTATATTTGAGAGATTGATAGAATTGTATAAAATATCTTTGCAACCTTATTTAAATGTTTATATATTTTCGAAAATTAGTTATCTGCTAATGCTATGCGCAAATTTCTCCCAATATGCATTACTCTTCAAAATAAAGCGCAGTCTATTATAAATAAATGTGGGTGTCTAAATGAAACTTCAGTACATTATTGTCTTAAAAATATATTTACTTTGACTCATTTCACTTCTGTACTATAATATAATATAGCATGTGAGATACTACAATAACACGTCTGTAAAGTTAGCAAATATTCACGTATTTCCATTGATAAACCATTACATCAAATAGAATATTTCCATCCAACATTTTTTAAAGCCTGTACTCAATATTATATTATTTTTTAATTTAAAAAAATGATCATTCATTGCCTATTAGTGGGGTCCAAAAATGCATGGCAAAGTTTTTTTGCATGCTAGAGGGCAGCGATCTTCTTCTATTCTATTCCAAATCCGAAAAGAAGAAATTACCTAATTTTTATTTATCTTTATTTATTTTTATTTTTATTTATTTGAACAAGTGCCGGTTTTGACTTGAAGTTTCTCATGTAAAATTCATGGGGAAAATCATTTTTTTGAATTTCTAGAGTAATTTTTTAGGATTTGAAAAAATGTGACAGGAAAGTATGGGGGCCTGTAGAAAATTATTCAACGAAGAATTTCATGTATCAGACATAAAGGTTTGACACCCCTAACCCATCGCTACGAGTACCTGAAAACTACCCTTAAAACCAAAAATGTCAATTCTTCATGTAATCGAATTTTTGAGCACTGTATTCTCGTCCTTTCTTACTGAAAATTATTAATATTGGTCTAGTGCAATATTCATTATCATTGGTTAATTAATTTTTAATCATTTAAACAAATGGAATTTGTCTAGTAATTTTTCTTTGAAAATTCGATTTTCCCTTAAAAATTATTACGGTTAGTCTATTGGAATATTTATTAACATTGGTTCTTTAGTTTTAACTGTCAAAACAAATGGAATTTGTTTAAATAATTTTTTTAATTAAAAATGATTAATATTTCTTTAGTGGAATATTTATCAACATAGTTTGATTAATTTTATTTTTTGCATTTTTTTATAAAAATGATTACTATTGGTTTAGTTGAATATTTAACAACATTGGTGAATTAATTTTTAATTATTTAAGCAAAACCCATTTGCTTAAATAATGTTTTCTTTTTTCAAAAATCCGTTGAACTGGCAGTTCAACCAATAATACTATTCAACTAATAATCTTCTTACATAATTAAAAATTAATGAACCTATATTGATAAATATCCCACTAGACCCACAGTAGTAATTTTTATTTAAAAAAAATTCGAAACGATTTATTATTTAAACAAATTCCATTTGTTCAAAAAATTAAAAATTGATGAACCAATTTTATTAAGTATTAAACTAGACTAATAGCAAAATCCCATTTTTGATTTTAAGGGTAGTTTTCAGGTACTCCTGGGGATGTGTTAAGGGTGTCAAACCCATATTTCTTATATATCAAATTCTTTATTGGATAATTCTCTAGAAGTCCCTATACTTTCCCGTCAAATTTTCTCAAACCCTACAAAATTAGTCCAAAAACTCAAAAAAGTGATTTTTCTCCATTCATTTTACATGGGAATCTTCAAGTCAAAACCGGCTCCTGTTAAAATAAAAAAAAATAAAATGAAAAAATTACAGAATTTCTTTTTTTGGATTTGGAATTAAATGGTGGGTTAAAACATTTCGGTCCACCATATTTCACATATTAAAATCATGTTTTGAAATTCGGAAAAAGTATATAACATTGAGTTTGCGAATTTGAAAATATTTTATTAAAATATTGTAAAAGAAATAATTATTAAACAATAGAAATATATGTATTATGTAATATTTTATTATTATGATTTTATTTTTTTTTATTGAAAAGTATACTATTGAATTTTTCGTTCATAGTTCATCCTTTTAGTTTGAAAATTCAACAACTTGGTTGAAACTTGAACTACTTGAAAATAGACCTCATTTAATAAATAATTTAACAGTTTGGTTGACAATTCAACTGGTTTATAGAGTATTTGTCTTTTGGACTTTAAAATTAAACAATTCTTTTAAAAAATGTTCTTTACTGATTGACAAATCTTTCTTAAATTGAAAATTCATCTCTTTTGCTTGATGACTCAATTAGCTTGTTCAGGATTTGTCTTTTTTGATTGAGTTAAACTGAATTCTATTTGAAAATTAAATGTATGGATTGAAATATCACCAACTCATTTTTTGTTGATAATATTACCTACATACCTTCCTTTTCGATTATTTAATTCAAATATTTAGTAAGCTGTTTATTATTGATAGAAAAATACAATTACTTATTCAAAATTTTTCAAACTACTGTAGATGAAAGTGATCCAACTAATAAAATGAAAGTGGCGCCATTTTCGGTCAATAATTTGAAACTATCCTAAAACTATTTTTGTCGGAAAACTCGTTTTTACAATTTTATTGGTTAAATTTGTCATTCTATTCAGTTTTTTTTAAAGAATGATTGCAAACTTCAGGAATCTTAGTACATCTCTTGGCCGCTGTCAGGATGACTTTCTTATGCTTTGTGAAAAAACAGAACAGAAGGAAAAAATCATCTCGCAAATAGAATAAATGATAAATTATTAAATATTGATTAAGTTAGAGATTGTTTTTCGTTAATCCAGTTATTAAAAAGAAAGTGCCACCATTTTCAAATAATTTTTCGTAACTATTTTCGCAAAATCTTTGTTCATGATAGAAAGAAGCTATCGTGTTTTTTGCGGCTAAAACTAAAAATCTGAAAATTTAAATTCGCAAGAAATCTTAGGATATCTAAATAATATATTTAATAATCATAAAAATAATGAATAGAATTATCTAGGATTTTGAAATACAAAATTTGACGCTCCAAGTTATTTTACATTCTATTTTACAACTACTATATTAAGAAACAAAGATTTGCGTATTCTCCTAATCATACATAATGTCCAATAATAACAACGCTAATAAAATTGGGACGTCGAATTCGATGAGAAAAATATGTTTTTTTTTATAATGTGTAATTACAATTCAAAGCTACCTTTTCCATGCTAAAATTAAATTATTACGTTTATACACAGATATTAGAGAAAAAATGAGATGATATAACAAATTAAGTAAACATACTCTTACGATTGAGTTGATTTTTACGATATGCATACACTTTACATACAATATTTGTTTCGCAATATGTCCTCATACTTACGATTAAATTGTCTCAATAATTATAGCTGACTAGAAAATAAGAAATTGAAAGTTAGATGTTTTAATACTCTTCTAGAGCTTAAAAGATTTCTTATTTAATTCGAGGGAGTTTATCAGAAAAAATCTCTTCTCCTCTATGAATTAAATTTAAAATCTGGAATTAATTTACTATATTTTTTATAAACTTAAAAACAATTAGAAATTTATACCAAACCTAAAGAATGTTTCCTAAAATAATGCGAAAGTGTAATATTCTTAACTCTTTTCAAACAATAAGGAGGTCACATTGTGAAATTGTAAATTAGATGTAGCCTGTCTCCAACTGAAAATCATTGGATTATAATTTTTTGAACAAAGTTAAGGAAAATTAGGAATTTTTACAATGCATTACGTTTTACTAATTTTTCACAGATAATTGCAATTATTTAGCAAAACTTATGAAAATGATCAGCCTTGTTTAAGAATGAACTTGATTGTCTCAATAAGTTTATTTTGTAGCTTTTTTCTCACGTGAAAGATGCTTTATTGCCTCTCAGAAAACAACATGGTTAAAGGCTAACTAATAATCAATTATTTCCAAAATTCTTTATTGCTGTAAATTTTTAGATTTTTGCATAGAAAATTAAAATTATTTAATGGATCTATATTTCTAAAAAATATATGGTCTAAACGGCTGTGGTTATATAATTGCAATTACCTTTGTGAAATATTACTTAGAATGGAATAACTATTTGTTTGGAACATTTCTTCGATCCAAACGAATAAATGTTAAATTCAATAAAATAATTATTTCAAACTTTAAGAAATTTAAAATGGATTAAAATCTTATTTAACGTCCAATCATCAAATTGGTGCAAACTCCTGTAAAAAAACAAGAATCCAACGACCATATTCGGACCACAAGGAACCAACAAAAAATGCTCCAATTGTAATTTGAAAAAAAATTTTAGAACAAACATTTCCTCTTTCCTATTTTTTATTTTTGTCTGAAATTTTTGTTCTAAACAAAATAATTTGTAAACTAATTTGTAAACAAAATATTTTATTCATTTAATGGAACTCTTCATTCGTATCGATACATCAACTTAATCTAAGTAAAGAAAAATAATTAAAATTGAATAAATCTAAATGCGGTTAAAATCAAATTTAAAATCCTATTTAACGTCCAAGAATTAATTTAATATGCAGAAATTCCGAAAATAAAACCAATAATCCATCGAAAAAATGTAGAAAAACAATCATGAAATGTTCCTATTGCACTTTGAAAACAAAGTTTCCTAAAAAAGAAAAGAAAAAAGCTATTTTTTGACGGATTTCGAACGCGTTTTGATCAATTTAAATAATCGTACTGATTGAATAAAATCAATATTTAATTGAATTTGTTCGAAAAAAGATGAATGCTCTACGAAAAAATTTCCTTCGCAACCACAATGATTATTTCATTTTCAAAATATAAATTTTGAAATCTTGAACCTTATGTTTTTAAGCCTTAAATAATCAATTTTATAGTTATAAAGACTTTGGATTATTATTGAATATTCTACGATTTTAGTATTTGGTTCCCGGCTTTAATAATTAAATTATGAGTTAATATTTCATAGTAAATAATATAAAGCTGGTATATTATTGACATCGGAATTATTTTTCCAAGTTTTCTAGTAAGGTTACAGATATGTATTTGTCACGAAGTCATCTGAAAAGCTAGACAAGGCTCTAATTACAGAACGCGTCTTGTGTCATATATTTTCATTTTTAAGATTCCTGACTTCATTAAACAAGCAACAACTACCAAATTTAATCTTATGGCTCAATTGTTGCCACATACGTATTAAAGAAAAATAATGACTGATACGCAATAATATATTACCAAGAATTATAAATGGGTTTTTCTAATAACCGAAAATAGGCTAATGTTCAATTTCCAATTGAGGATATGAATCAGATGCACTATAATTTGCTCAGAATTTTCTACTTCGAATTATATCACAGAAAAAATGGTTTGGTTTTCCTGAAAATTTGTATTCTTCGCCTTCACCTAGTTGTCACTATCAGTACCTCACATTCCGCTTGCAAATGTATTTCACTATTTCAAACTTTCTAAAATTGGACAAGAACCCAATCAGTCAAAACGGAATTATTTATTACACAAGAACATAAACTGAAAATAAATTTCGGGGAATAAATGGACGTCTCTTTTATGTATTTTGGGGTGCTGAATTCGAATCCGTTGAGCTTTTACGTACAGGATGTCAGAATTTTTGCGCAATTGCAGTAAACGTGCTAAAATAGGAGCTTTTCAATTTTTTCGTATATAAAACAAGTCGGACATGTGTACATCTATCAAATTCTTATTTAAAACAACAAAGTTTGTACCCTGAACCAAAACATTCCAAACCTAAAAACCCACAAACCACAAAACCACAAACCCCAAACCCACAAACTCCAAACCCACAGACCCGAAATCTACAAACCCTTGAACTGCAAACCCACAAACCCCAAACCCATGAAACCCAAACCCGGAAAAGCCAAACCCAAAAACACCAAACCGACAAGCCCTAAACCCACAAACTCTAAACCTTAATATGAATGTTTCAGTTTTACAATTTATTATTCAAAACTAATGTTTCAATTAATTTTAAGTATTAGTTTTTAATAAAAGAATTTTATATATTTCTTATTTGTTAAAACAAAAGTCGTCATAAAAGAAAAACCATTCGTGGATCTTTAGAGACAAAACGAACAGGTTACTCTGCTAAAAGACAATAGCCACATCAATGTAAATAATTGAATAAAAGACAAAAAATAAAAATAAATGAATAAATAAACAAAAAACAATAACAAAAAAATAAAAATACAAAAGAAAAATAAACAAAAAATAATAAAAAAGAAGGGAATAGTATTTCGCCACCTCCTCGTTGGTTATTTCTGGGTTCGTTAAAGAGCGAAAATATTAATAACATTATTAAAAAATTTACTTTATGTCACATGTTATTCGTGTTTATGTTTTTGAGTTTTGTGAGTTTGGAGTTTGTGGATTTAGGGTATGTGGGCTTAGAGTAGGTATGATTGCGGCTTGTGGGTTCAGGGTTTGTCGGTTAGGGACTTCTGAGTCTGAAGGCCAAGTGCATTTAGGTTTACGATTTGCATATGTGGGATTTGTAGTTTTGTGAGATTTGAAGGTTTGAGGTTTGTGCGTTTGTGGTTTATAGGTTTGGGGTTTGTGTATTTAGGGTTTGTGGGTTTGGGATTTGTGGTTTTGGGGATCGTGCGTTGGTAGGTTTGGGGTTTTTGTGTTTGGGGTATAAGCATTGCTGTTTTTAATAAGAATTTGATGGATGCACACTACCGTCGGAAATTGTGAGATCGATTGACGCAAGCACTATTGAAAATCGCTCCTGGCTTTGAACCACGATAACTCAGCAAAAAAAAAGATAGGGCATTTTTGTTTTTAAATTTGGAAAGCCTATGAAATTCCACGTCTAGTAGTATACATAATTATATCAAACTTTCAGATATACCTTGTATAAAACTTAGTATATGCTATACAAGCAGTTATTTTAATTACGCATTTATTGCTAAACTATAGTGAAGTTAAAAAATATTAAAAACCTTGGTGCATCTAAAGAATCTTAGAAGATAGCACAAAATGTCAAGGAAAATATTTTTTCCATACGTGACAAATGTAGATCCTCAGTTAATATCGAGAAAATCGTTCGGGTCAGATGTTGTGAGTTTTATATATATGTTTCTGTTTTTACAGAAGCAGCATCAAGTCATCTTAGAAGAATCTTTACCAGAAAAAAGTCCTCAAATGATGATGAAGATGCAAGGACAAATTCTAAATATGGTACCTATAGACTCACTACGCCATGAGCTCCGACACATAGTCCAACTACAATAGGGCATCAGGCTCTTAACCAAAAGCAAGAGCTTCCCGATGAATCATTGCATGTTTCCAAATGATGTTTTTCAGGGGTTTTCCCTTAATTACAGATATTATTTCCTGCCTACTTGTATTTATGGTGTTTTATTTTCTACCAATTATGCAAATCATAATGAAGTAATGAAAAATGTATTTTTACTGTTTTTAATCCCTTTTTTATCTGGATTAGACATGACTGTATACCCCAATTTTAAATCATAACAATTTTGAATAATAGATCAATCATATACGATGATAATACTGATAACACAGGACCACAAACTAAAGAAAAAAATTGTAGGTTGATAAACGGAAGTCTCCTATACGTATTTTGGGGTGCTGAATTCGAATTCGTTGAGCTTTTGCCTCCAGCACGTCAGAAGTTTCGCGCAATTGCAGAAAACTTGCTAAACGTGGAGTTTTTTAAATGTTTTGTATATAAAACAAGTCTGACATGTATACACTACCGTCGGAAATTATGAGATCGATTGACGCAAGCACTATTGAAAATCACTACTGGCTTTTAACCACGATAACTCAGCGAAAAAAAAAGATAGGGCATTTAAAAAAAAAAGATTTGGATAGCCTATGAAATTCCACGTCTAGTAGTGTCCAACAGGTTTTCGTTTTGATCTTCTGAAGAGAGTACAGCACGTGATAAGTTTTTAAAAAAAATTCTAGATTTTCTAAAAGTTTGTACATCGACTTCAACTTTTAGCATGACCTAGGAAAATTGTTGAAAAAATCTGAAATTTATACGACACAGAGCCTAAAGTTT
>JAWWLR010004111.1:0-11998 GCA_035041075.1 Acraspis erinacei
TTGGAGTGAAAATGAAAATTATATAATAATAATTGTAGAAATAACTTTTTTAGCATTATATTTGTTAAAAATTAAATTTAAATAATTATTGTAATTAAATTGTTTAAATTTGTATGTATTTTAGAGTAGAATTAATTTTCGGTATATAAATTACCAGAAAAATTTTTTCGAAGCAAGCAGATTTGTGTCTACGTAGCCAAAAATTCATTACTTAATAAGTAACAAATGCATAATGAATTATTAATTATTATTAATGAATTATTATTAAATTAATGAATTATTACTGAATAATTAATTAATAATAATTGATGTTTTCGAGCAAACTTATTGGATTGGTTACCGGTAGCGCTCTTATTTAAAATCATTTTTTAAATATTTTTATTCATGAGTTTGTACAAAAAACAATAATTGTAACACAATTAAAGTTTACAATGTAGTTGTAAGATGTAATCAACAAAAAAGAATACTTTTTTACTCCAAAGGAAACTTTTCAAAAAAATACATCATTTTACTACCAAATACTTTTATTTTTAACTTATACAGTATAAACTATAAAGTTTGAAGTAAACAGTTTAATTTTCTACCAGACTGTTAAATTTTCAAGGCAAAAAGATGAATTTCCTGAAAAACAGTATAATTTTTAAGATAAAAGTAGTCGTGCGATCAAATCTTGGCCTGAGTATTTAATTAATATCATTATTAAAACTGTCGAAATTAATTTTAAATATTTTAAATTTCCTATCTAATAATATTTTAAATCAGGCTTTTAATGTTTTTATAAATAAATAAATATGACGAGACAAGAAATAAGAACAATATAATGACGAAGAAATTTCTTCGTGAAATTATTATTGATAATATTATAAAGAAATTTAATAATCCAATGCATTAATGAGGCATTTTTCGACTTTTCCAACGTTTTCGACAATTTTTTCGTTGCTAAACACCCAAACAATGCATATCTTTATTAAATTTGTTTAAAAGATCATAGACTGTATCAACTAACTATGAATTTTGCTGAAATTATCATGAAATTCCCAATTAAAAAGACTGAAATAAAAAACGAATTTTTCAGTAAACAGATGCCCAAATAATGCGCTTGTTTCTTAAATTTAAAAAAAAAATTAAAAAATTGAAGAAAGCATCATTAAATTTGCTGAAATTATCCTGAAGTTCCTAATTTAAAAAAAAATGACAAAATTGTATGTCGAGAAATGCCGGATTAATGAATTTTTTAATTAGATTTGTTTAAAAAAATCATTAAATTTATCAACTAATTATAAATGTTGCTTAAATTGTTATGAAGTTCCCAATTGAAAAAACTGGCATTGAAAAAAGAACTTTAATGTCGCTAAATTCCCGAAAAATGCATTTGTTTATTAAATATGTTTTTAGAAAGAATAATAAAATTGATCAAAAAATTATGAATTCTGCTAAAATTATGATAAAGTTCCTTACTAAAAAAATTGGGATAAAAAAAATTTTCCGCCCAAAAATGTATGGCTAATGCATTTGTTTATTAATTTGTTTTTCAATTTCAACAATAATAATCTAAAAAAAATACTTAACCATCGTGTTGTTTTAATCCATATTTCTCGCAATATAACTGAAAAAACGTAAAATTATGGAAAATCGTCGAAAAAATTAGTTTCAGCAAAAAATTTTGTTAAATTTTTAATTATATAATAATGGAACATGTTTAAATAATGTTAATCTATAAAGTTTTGAGATTTCAACAATCTTTCTGTTATCGAAGAGCATCGGGAGCGTCAAACCATTCAGCGGAATTTTCTTAACCAAACTTCAAGTGCTTCGATAGCGAAGTGGTTAGAGTGCGCTGTAAAATACACTAGTTTAGGCAGGTTAGAGGTAGGGCTTGAATCCTCGGCGAGAGCGATTTTTTTAAGTGTTAAAAAGTATGATTACGTGTCAGTAACCGTTTATGCGAATTATGTATTTAACAATGATGAAAAATGAAAATTATATAATAATAATAATTGTAGAAATTACTTTTTTTTTAATTCTATAATTGTATAATTTTTTTAAAAATAATTTTTTCTCTGAGGCTAGAGAATTGAAGGGAATAAAAAGAGGACTTACATTTCGACTAGGGTTCCTGATAAAATAATAACTATTTAGTTCTAACACAAATATATTATGTGTAAAAAATATTTTTTGTGCTGGTAGAGTATTGGAGAAAATGATTTTTGTGATGAATGATTTTATGTGATTAGTATACGTTTTGTACAATATATTGGTGTAGGAATGTATGGTACTCGCTTTTAGCAAGAAATTCTTTAAGAATCATTAAAAAATTTTGGCTTTTGAAATTATTGTATTTTTACCCAAATTTTACCAAAATTTTTAAACATAACTGAGTAAATTTTGAGTAAATTCCACATACATTAGAGGGGAGAAAGTTTTTGGTGGTGCTTTTGGCATGAAATTATACAAGAATCACTGAAAACATTTTGAATTTTTGAATGATTGGATTTCGACTATATTTGTGAAACATAAGGGGATGCTTTGGGGTAGGTTTCACATGCACCAAGAGGAATAACATTTTGTTAGGATGATTTTTGCATGGAATGTTGCAGTAAGCATTGCACAAATTTTTACTGCTGAAAATAGTATATTTTTAAGGAATTTTTTTTTAGGTTAGGGTTTGATCATTTTTGGTAAACGTTGGGCACTTCAGACTCATTTAAGGCCATGTGACATGTGGATCACGTGACCAGATTCCTAACTTACTTACAGTTTTTTATGTCCTAACTTATTTTCACACAAAGAAACCGATCGGGTTCAAAATTTGGGATAATAAGAATGGTGGGTCTCGGCCTGAATTTGAATAATTGTGAAATAGGTAAAAACAATATTTACAAAATAAATTTTTTTGATAGCTTTACAAATTAAGGATCAGATCCATCTTTCTTAATGGTTATTATTTATTGTCCCAAATTTTCAACTCTATGTGGCACTTCGTGTGAATATAAGTTAAGAAATAAAACAAATGTCAGTATGTTAGGAATCTGGTCACGTGACCCACTTATCAGATGGCTTTGAAATTAACTGTACAACTATTACAACATACAACTATTGAGAGCAACCAAGTGGAACATTAAATTTTGAAATTAATCTTAAAATTGTTCTGAAAATTTTTTATATTAGTCTCAGGGTCTTATGAATATATCGAATTAAAAAATGTGCTAATTTTTATAAAATGTACGTTTTGTAATTTAATATATTCATAAAACCCTAATGCCAATAAAAAAATCATTTACAACAATTTTAATAATTGGGTCAATTAAATACGAAAGTTAAATAAAACTGATAAAAATGTGACAGAACTATTTTTGAAATATTTAGTCGACGGAAATATCTTAAAAAATAGTGCTAACTTTTATTTTACCACACGCTTTTTGGTAGCTTATCATCATTTTTTATTTTCATTTAATTTTATTAGTATAATAATTACAAATGTTTCGATTTAATTTCATTTCGATTGTTTAATGTGATTATTTTTGTGTTAAATTCTGAAATATGAATGTTACCGACTGGCATACAAAATTCAAAAACAGAATATAATAAAAAAGAATGCAAATGATTCCTATGTCTATAATTTAATCCCGATATTCTTTTCTTACAAATATTTCAAGTTTTATGTGAGAATTTGTATTTGCGGACATGGTACCGAGTGGAAATATTAGCTATTTGTGAATTTCCCATTTCTAAACAAAACAACTAAAATTTAGAAACTTTGCGCCAAAAACTAGGCCCGGACTTTAATATCACAAATATTTATCAACTACCCTTAAATGAATAAAATTTAAGTAAACTCACTTTACTTGAAGTGTTGATTCCATAGTGTTCGTCTACCATTATTTGAAGTACGTCATCAAGAAATTCTGATAACAAGGAAAAAATCATTTAGATGTATAAACGCTACACGATAAAAATTTTTTTAAAGTTAAAACCACAGCTTAATATTTAAAAATATTAAAGTTGTGCTAAAGTTTGCTGACCTTGTGCTTATTTCTTCAGTACAAATGTAGTCTATATTTTCTCTAGCAAAATCCTGTGAAATCCACAGTTATGATATTAGAATCCAAAATTTTAAACTCCAAAAATATACAAGACCTAAAAATAATCAAATTTGGAAAAAAGCCTGTCTTGAGTTATGTTTGACAAAACAAATCTTTATTCTATTTAAGGAATTAAAACGTGCTGAGTTATTCTCGAGAAACGTAATATTTTTCCCTCTAACAAAATTCTGCGAGACCAATTTTAGTCTTGTACCTTTTTCATCTTCTACATTTTGTATTTTAATATGAAATTTGTTTGTCTTACCAAATTTATGTGAAGGGAATAAAGGTTCAATTTGTTAATTTAGCGCAAGATTTCTTTTAAATTTTAATATATTTGGTTCTTATATATTCCTTAAATTGTGTGTTACAAGTTTTATTATAACTGTTCGCATTTGTAGAAAAAAAATTAGCTCAAGTTTTATTTATTCCAAAAGACCCCGCACCAAATGTACAGTAAAATGGCCACAGGTGAAAAATTATAAAATTTTTCTTGTTTGTATTTTCGAACCTGCAAAGCAATAATTCGAAGGAAAAAAGCAAGAAATCTGTCACGGTTTTTTTACAAACAATTGTCAAAGTTTAAATTTTTTACATGTATTTTAATAGAAAAATGCTGATTTTCGTGAAAAGTTTTTTTTCTCCTAAACTAATAGTTGGATTTGATTCAAACTTGCACATTTTTACTATCATTCCTACCAAAACAAAAGGCTCATATCCAAGATTTAGAAAGATAAACGGTTTATGTGTCATGGCGAGTGTCCAGACCCGACTGCCCCCTTTGTCTACGATCGTAGAGGACACGTCATTGCCTTTTCCCCTTCTCTACTGCCCTTGATCACGTCGTAGACACGCAGTGCCCTTATCGCTGGTATTCTGCGAATTCAGTCGGAAGCATCAAAGATATTGCGGCACCCGAGATCGAGTGTCGAAAAGCGATACCCTATGAGTCGTCATCAGTCTATGCTCGTCGCTTTCAGTCGGCCTTCCTGATGATTCCGCGCCCTCGCGAGGTAGGGGAAGCTGCAGAAGACCGCCTGCTTCTTAACTATTATTTCTGTTCAAACACATAAATCAAATCATTAATATCGTGAGGAATGTCTTTCAATTATCATTCATGCTGAAGCTTCTGGATTAATGCTTGTCATGCGAACACACAATTTTTCTGATTATTTAAAATATGAGTCATATACTTAAGCATCATGCAGTTCGCGACGCTGCGTGATTTTGGTTGCCCAGCAACCTTGTCCAAAACCCTACTCGGTTTGAACCAAATTTTAGGCATATGACACTACTCGGCCCAGCCTCTTAGCTAAAGCCCAAAAAGTGCTTGTTCTTTGTGGTCGCGTGACCCTACTCGGTCACACGACTTGACGTGATCGGATACCTTTTCCTTTTTCGGCTCCGCTGTCTCGTCACAGGACCTGCATCGGGGCGGTCGTCGCTGCCGTCGCTCTCCTCGCTGCTTACTATCGTCTCATATCGCACTAGTTTTTCTCCAGGAAAAACATTGCTGTAAGGCTTTTGACTCCTCTGACAGCCCTTTATGTCTCCCACCAGATATCGGTCATTGTCCAAGACTTCTTTGACCTCATAAGGGCCTTTGACTTTTCGCAATAACTTCTTGCTTTTACCATCGTTAAAAGCGGTTTCGCGCTCAATCCCCACTGCATCTCCACGCTTGAACAATCGTGGTACTGCCCTTTTCAAATCGTACCTTGCTTTCATTTTGCTTTGATTCTCTTTGATCACCTCGCTCGCTTTCTTTCGTGTCAACTCGCGATTGGCATCGTGTGACGACTCGCCTACGTCATTAAGCAGCGCGACCTCGACTATATTGCGCGGCCTGTATCCCAGTAACAATTCGGATGGACTTTTGCCTGTACTTTTGTTTACATTATTATTGAGAGCCCACCTAATTTTGTACACCTGGCGGTCCCATCTTTCTTCGTCAGATGTGCTCGCTGATAGGGCATCAATTATAGTACGATTGTACCGTTCCACTTGCCCGTTCGCACGCGGTGTGGCAACTGCTGTTTGCACATGCTTAATATTCAAATGCGTGCAAAACTCTTTGAATTTCTTGCTCGTAAAGGCGCTACCCCTGTCGCTAATTAGTCTTTGTGGGTATCCGAAATTTCCGGCAATTTCGTCTAAAAATCGCAAAACCGGCAAAGTTTTCGTGTTGGCAACGGCTTTGGCAAAAACAAATTTCGTGAAAGCTTCCACAGCTACGATGAGGTAACTATTATTTGCTGTGCTTTTGACAAACGGTCCTAAGTGGTCAATGTGCATGGTATGCATCGGCTCTGATACCTTATCAATCCGAATGCAAGAAGCCCGGCTTTTTACCTGCTTTCGATTTGTTATAAAAACACGGAACGCATGCGGCAATGTATCATCTCACATAACAATGCATTCCCGAGAACCAATAGTCGTGACGGATTTTGCAAAGAGTTTTCTCCAAAGCCATATGTCCCATCTCATCATGACACATACGCGTTATCTCTCGCCTCATTGAACGCGGCACTGCCCATTTCGGCCCGCTATCCGTCACTCTATACACGCGACCATTCTTGCTTGCAAAACTTTTCTTTATCTCGCGTTCTTCATTGTCTTTCGCATCGCGATTGAGCACCTCGTTAATGTATTTTAATCGATTGTCCTGCAACTGAGCCAATAATATCCTATCGTCGGTTTCATCATAAGCATACGGATATCCTTAATTTCTACGGCGTTAATAAGATCTTCAATCGCGTTGCGGCTTAGCGCGTCCGCGTGCGACATTTTTGAACCAGGTCGATATTCGATTACGCAATCATATTCTTGGAATTGTATCCACCACCGAGCGACGCGCGGGGCTAAGTCTCGCTTTACAAAAGTGGCGCGCAAAGCGCTACAGTCGGTCACGATTTTAAACGGGATTCCAATTAAGTATACGCGGAACCGATGCAAGCTACTCACGACTGCCAGGGTTTCCAATTCGTACGAATTATATCTACACTCTTCTTTAGTTGTTTGTCGGCTAAAGTAAGCAACAGGCTTCAGACTGCTATCGCCTTGCCTTTAGAATAGTATTCCAGCCAACCCATGAATACTGGCATCCGTGTGCAATTCAGTCTCCGCGCCTTGCTTGTAAAGAGCGAGAACTGGCCGCGTTATCAGCACGTTTTTAATTTTATTGAACGCGTCTGCCTGTTCTTTGCCCCAAACCCATGGTTCAAACTTTTTTGTTAGCTGCGTAAGCGGTCTCGCGATTATGGCAAAGTTTTTGATGAACTTTCGAAAATAACTCGAAAGCCCGACAAACTGTCTCACTGCGTGAACGTTTTTCGGCTGCGGGAAATTTTGCACAGCGTCCACCTTTGATTTTCCGGGTCTAACCCCGTCTTCCGAAATTTCGTATCCCAAGAATTCTATGACAGCCATTAGGAATTTGCACTTGCTCAATTTAAAAGTCAAACCGGTTTCACGAAGTCTCTTGAGAACTAATTCAAGTGTTTGCAAAGCGTCGTCAGTGTCATCTGATCCGATAATGATATCATCGATGTAGGCTTGAACCACTGAGCTCATTCCCTTATTAATCAGTGGAGCTATGACTCTTTGTATCAAGCGCGCGAACACACTCGGAGCGTTAACTAATCCGAAAGGGACCCGCAGCCACTCGTACTGGCCATCGGGCGTTACAAAAGCGGTATTTTCTCTTGAACCCTTTTCAATTGGAACTTGATGATATCCAGAAAATAGGTCAAGAGAAATAAATCTCTTTTTACCAGCTAGATTATTTATTTGGTCTTCTATGATGGGGAGAGGATGACGATCCCTTTTGGTTATCGCGTTGAGTGAGCGGTAATCGACGCACATTCTCATTTCGCCGTTTTTCTTGCGAACTCAAAGGATTGGACTTGCATACGGGGAATTTGAGTCTTATACAATTTTATTATCTTTCAGGTCCGTAATCAAATCTTTTACCTTTTCCCTTTCTGAATACGATAAACGATACGGCCTATAATATACGGGGGTATCCGCCGTCAACTCGATTTTCATTTCGGCTAAATCAGTTTTACCGATCTCACTCATGTCAAACGCAAAACAATCGCGGTGCTCGTTCAATATTTTTATGAGCTTGTCGAGATTTTTAGGAGAGACGCCATCGTCCACGAAAATCTCCTCGCGCGTAATCCGACCCTTTTTACTTCTCTCTTTTAACTTTTCTTTCTCCAAAGCTAACAAGCGCACTTCTTTTTCCGTCACTTCTCTCGTGACTTGCCCTCGCGCTATCACGTGCGACTTCTTAATGACCAGCGGGTAATCTGCAAGGTTAACAATCGGCAGCAGCCCCACTGATGTGTTCATTACGCAGCGAGGGATGCAGTGTTCCTCATTTTCTTTTGCGCGAAAGCTCAAGTCCACGTAAACATCGCCCGTATAGTCAGAGTCTTGTACTATTACCTTAATATCAGCAGTCCCTCCTGGTGGTATCACGCAAGCCTTCTCGGCCCACAGCTCCACCTTCCTCGGGGGTAGTTGCTGCATCTCGGGAAGCTCGGCCCTGCCTGCCTCGAAGAGTCGCAAGTCGCCGCCCTTCTGGATGACAACGACACTCGGCTGGTCGGTGAACGGCTGCCCGACGATCACTGGCACTTCTTGAACGCTATCAGGAATGACGTGTGCGTCGACAGTTGCCTCTGCTAGATCCACCTTCAGTGTGACCTTGCTTACACCGCAAGGTTGGACAGCGGCTCCTCCATATCCTCGAAGAACATCTTGAGTGGTTTCGATTTTTAGATTCAGTTTTTCAGCTTCGCTCTGTCGCAACGTCACACATTGACTCCCAAGGTCAACATATGCTCGTAGCGGACGGCCATTTACGAGCGCTTCGAAAAATCGAGAATCCTTACTCGGGGTCTCTGATCCGATTGTCAGGACTTCTTTCTTTGCCCTTTTCCTATCCGGGCAATCTCGTGCAAAGTGTCCTTCCTTGTTACAAACATAGCATTTCTTAGAACCACTCTTTCCTTGTTTGCGATTTGGCTGCTCTTTTACGTCTGTTGCGTCAGATTTACTATTTTCAGACGCGTTGTCCTTTTTATCGAAGTGTTGTCTACCTCGGAAACGCCCTTTCCCATGAAATTGTTTCTGCTTATTTTTTTCGGCATCCATCACTTCGACCGCGCTTTCATCGCAACTCAGCAGAAATGATCTCATCCCAACCGTCGTATTGATGTTTGCGGCTCGAATCGCAGCCTTGATAGAGGCGTCCTTTATGCCATAAGCGATACACTGCACAGATTTTTCCTCGTCGAAACCACACGGTGTTAGGAGTGACATTTTATCGAAATAATATTTTATCATCCTTTCATCTGGCTTCTTCTCTCTCTGGAGCATCCTCGTCAATCGAACCGGAAACTCGACTTTATCTGCAAAGTCGGTACGAAGTTCCTTTTTCCATTCTTCCCAAGATTTTGCTACACATGACAAAGATTCGTACCATGTTTTTGCAAACCCACGTTATGTATTTGTTGCAAAAACCGCAGTTGCTGGTTCACTCCATTGATGCGCAGTTTTTAACGCATCGACCTTTTCGATCCACGTTTCAATGTTTTGTTTCGGGTCGTCTGGATTGAATTCCGGAATAAGGTTCTTGGCTTCGTACATGGCTTTTCCATCTCCGTCATGGTGATGAGTCTCAAGCGACATACTCTTGACAGTATCACGCATGTATTTGGCAAACTCGACAGCATACTTTGATGTACTCGCGGACCGGTCTCGACTTGATCTCCGATGATCCACAGTTTTTGAGCAATCGCGATGTCTGCGACGACGTGATTCTTGCGTAGTGCTCGAACGTTCTCGCGACCTTCCACGACTGTGTCGCTTATCCTTGGACTGCTTTTTATGATGACGCGACTTTTCCGGCGTACGAGAGCGAGACTTTTCCGCCGTGCGAAGATGCGGCATCTCCGGTGTGTAATGACTTCTTGATCTCCAGCGACTTCGAGATCGTCCACTCGATCGATTGCGATCATCCCGTCCCGGGGATTTCGGGGTGCGAGAGCGAGATCTGGATCTTCTAGCTTCGCGTTGAACTTTGTCTCGTCCTGACTGCTTTCTATCACGAGAGCGAGTCATTTTGCCACCTTGATTACTTGGGGCAATTGTTTAAGATTCACTGCACAAATCACGAGTCACTGCACAAATCACAAGTCACTGTCACCCACGACTCGTCCGCGTCGCGCGCAACCGATACTCAAGAAAAAACTAGAAGCACGTGCGTGAATCCCACTTCTGATGTTAACTAAAGTCCAAGTTTAACCTATGAAAGGAGTCTCTTAAATTACAGTCGACGATTGTACAAAAGAGAGTATTTATTGAAAATATAAATTCGTATGTACGACTTGTCATGGCGAGTGTCCAGACCCGACTGCCCCCTTTGTCTACGATCGTAGAGGATATGTCATTGCCTTTTCCCCTTCTCTACTGCCCTTGATCACGTCGTAGACACGCAGTGCCCTTATCACTGGTCTTCTGCGAATTCAGTCGGAAGCATCAAAGATGTTGCGGCACCCGAGATCGAGTGTCGAAAAGCGATACCCTATGAGTCGTCATCAGTCTATGCTCGTCGCTTTCATATGGAGCTTGTGAGTTTGAAGCTTGTGGGTTTGGAGCTTGTTGGTTTGGGGTTTGTGTGTTTGTTGATATGAAGCTTGTGGTTTGGGGCTTGTTGTTGTGGGGTTTGTGGGTTTGGGGCCTGTTAGTTTGGGGGTTTGTGGTTTGCTATTTTGGGTTTTGTTGGTTTGGCGACAAAATTTATGTAAACATTCCAGGCTTTTGACCATTTTTTAATTTTACTGCAAATCCTGACGTGCTGGCTCAATTCTGCGAATGGATTCGTGTTCAGCGAGCCCAAAACCATAAATTATACCCACTAGAATCGCAGTATACTCCCAAAACCACTTTATGGTCCTGCGTAATCAATTTATGTGACTGAATTGAAAACAATTTATATTCATTTTTTGTAATCAATCAAGCAAGAGTTAGATAAGGGGTGGCAAAAGACGATTTTAAAATAATATTTGAAGCCGGGAGTAAAGTGAAAATCGAGAAATAAGTGCCAAAAATTTGCAAGCGGAAATAGTGAGGCTATGGACGAAATGGAAAAAGCGCCAGTTGAACAAAGGTAGGAAGCAATAAGCACAGCCAGCAAGAGTAGAGGGAGGCCGAAGAGGATGTTCACAATGGAAGGTACGGGTGCGGACAGATTAAACAAACCGGGTGAGAAAGGCGAGAGGAAGTTGGAAGAGTGCTGGAGGACTGAGACAGGAAAGGCAGAAAAAGAAGGCGAGGTATAACCAGACGTAGATACTACGCAGGCAAGCGGCGATTTAAAAAATAAGGAATGTAAACCGGACAAAAATAAAGAGACAGATACCGATCTAGTCCCCCTTGCGGCACAGTGGAGTAAATTGCTTAGAACTCCAAAAAAAAGTAGTAATAACTAAAAAATAAAAAATAAAGTAGAGAATAGAGTAGGATATGAAAATAAGGAAGACAGAATTAACAACGTAGAGTAGCAAACTAGTAGAGTTGCAAACTCAGGAAAGGGAAAATAAAATGACTCAAGATAATTTTCTGACCATATTAAGAAATGAGTTAAAGTGCATAGAGGGAATAAAAGAGAGCTGCGAAGAGGACAGAGTTAGAAGGCAGGGGGCACAAAGTTCAGGACAATTTCAGATTAGATTTTGGCAGGCTAGCACAAGAAAACTGCGAATTGAAGGAGCGGCAAAGGGAACTAGAGAGTTAATTAGAAAACACTTTAGAGATCTTAGAGGAAGAAAAAAGAAATGCGAAATCCTGGCAACTAATGGCTCAAGAGGTGAATAAGATTTTATCGAAAGAACTCAGGGCAATAA
>JAWWLR010004167.1:0-11993 GCA_035041075.1 Acraspis erinacei
TTTTAGTTAGATCAAAGATTATTCCGAATACTACATTACAATGGAGTATCTAACAGTACGAGAAAAATTTGAAATGGTTCGATGTATGGAGAAGCTGGAAGAAATCTTGATAATGCTGTCAAACTCTACGCTCAGCGTTTTCCAAATAGAATGGTGTGACGTGCTTTATGTTATCGTAGTATTACAAAATTTACTACCGATGGAAGTGTTCAACCTAATGAAAAGACCCGTTCAACAACAGTCACTGAAGAAAATAATGAAATTACTGTATTAGCTTAAGTGGCCAATAACCTCATAATAATAATAAGTCTCAGAGCAGTTTTTGGAAAATTTTGAAACGTAATGAAGTTCATCCGTATCATGTCTCTTTACATCAAGAACTTCATGGCGTTGATTTCCAAAATTGGGTAGGCTTTTTTCAGTGCGCACGTGAACAAATACAACCAAAACCCAACTTTTTTCGTGATGTATTATTCTCCGACGAGTCGTCTTTTACGAACCATGGAATAGTTGATCAATACAGCATGCACTACTGGAGTATTGAAAATCCGCAGTGGCTTCGTGAAGTCGAACACCAGCGTGCATGGAGTGGCAACGTATGCTGTGGAATAATTGGCAAAAACTGATCAGTCCCCAGATTATCGAAGGCAGTTTAAATGATCCAAGGTATCAAGACATTTTGGAAAATGAACTGCCAATAATGCTTGAAGAACTGAGCTTAGAAATACGGCAGAACATGTGGTTTCAACATGACGGTTGTCCGGCACACTATTCAGCGGTAGCACGAGAGGTTCTTGATCGTGATTTCAATGGTCCCTGGATTGGTAGAGGCGGTCCGATGAGTTGGCCTGCAAAATCCACAGATCTTTTTTCACCAGATTTCTTTTTGTGGGGCTATCTGAAAGACAAAGTGTAGGGAGAAAAACCACCAACACGTGAGAATATTATTGACCGAATTACAAGTGCATGTGCTAAAATTCAAGAAGAGACACTTCTCCGTTGTGTAAATTCATTTGAATTACGGATTAATAAGTGCATTGAAGCCGAAGGTCATCATTTTGAGTACTTACTTTAACGAAAAGATGATTCCCTGAGTACCTCGAATCGTGAGAGGCGAGGGGACTCACGTTAATCAAGCACCCCGAATCGTGAGAGGCAAGGGGACTCACGTTAATCAAGCAACCCAAAGGGAACAGAAAACTGCCACGTCCACATCGTTGTTCCTGGATTACGCTAGAAGTAGTAGTTGGTTTTAAGACTAATTTCGAGTATTGCAGAATCGTAAGCATGCATTCTCAGTAACAGTAAAATGGAGAAAAATTGAATTTCGTCGATTACAACGCCATCTATCGCGAAACGAGATAAATGTTTTAAACAAATCATACCCATTTTTATCCAAACAATTCAAATATTCAACAAAAAATAGGGGTTCCCATTTAATATTTCGAACTCCCCCCCCACCCCCAAGTGGCGGTGTGGGGGAACCGATTTTAACATCAGTGTATGTACTCCTCAGAGTGATTAAATTTTGAATCATAACATTTTTTCATAGAGTACCGATTTTTCGAGATATTTGAAAGTTTCAAGTTAAAACAATGACCCTATATATGCCAAAATTACAACAATTATTTTTAACAAACTAACTGTACAAATTAAAGATGTTGATGAAATAAATTCGTTGTGTCGAGAAGCAATGATGGTTTAGGTTTAGTTTTTCTATTTATAATAGCATGAAGTAGCAATTACCTTGAAAATAAGTAAGGATGCAAAGCATTAAATTTAAATTCAGCGAGTTGCAAATAACATATAGTAAATTTTGCGTTTTCTGTACATTTATTACAGATATCTTTTTTGAGAATTGATGTGGTGAGTGTAAGAATTTGGTTCTATTGCAGGTTGTTAAGTTCGAAATTGTGATGAAACATTAATCATCAACTGAAGGGCAAGTGATACTTTGTCGTGTGTTAAATCGGGTTCAGTTCCCACGGAATTTTTTTCGACACAAATTAGAATGTTTAAAAACTGAATTTGGAGATGCTATAAAATAGCATAACGAAAGTCCCCGAACTCTTTTTTTGAGTAATAATAAAAAAAATTATGCTGCTAAATAAAAATGTTATGCATGCGCACTATTCTGAGGTTAGGATCGTTTTTCAGCTCTTTGTCATTCCGATAATGTAGGTCTCTGTCGTACCGATACTGTCGGTAGCACTCAAGAATACGTATAGTATGATAAACTATCTTTAGGTTTGTTCTTAATAATTGGGATCAATTAGTATCCCATTGATATTCTAAAGTACACTGTAAAAAATTATTTTAAAATTTGCCCCAAAAAATATTGCAACGCAACGTACTCAATGTTATAGGAAATTTTCCCGAAAATAAATTTGGAAAAATTTCCTAATTTATTTGGAAATTCTGCTGTAAAATTAGGAAATTTTCCCGAAAATAAATTCAGAAAAAATTCCTACTTTAATTGGGAATTGTACTTTAAAATTAGAAAATTTTCCCAAAAATAAATTCGGAAAAATGTCCTAATTTATTCGGAAATTGTATCTTAAAATTAGGTTCTTGTTTCTTATAAATAAACTATAAGATGCTCTTTAGGACCGTCTAATTGTCAAAAATATTTTCATCTCCAATTAGTGTAATAATAACCGCTTTTTTATAATAAAGAATCTGTAATTTGCTCTTTTAGAGCGTGCAATTGTCAAAAATATGTTTATTTTCAATCAACGTAGAAATCAATGCTTTTTATTGTAAAAAAACTGCAAGATTTTCTTTAGGTCCGTGTAATTGTCAACAATAATTTCACTTTAAATTACTGTAACAATAAATGCTTTTTTATTGTATGGAATCTGTTATTTGCTCTTTCCGAGCGTGTATAATTGTCAAAAATAATTTTACTTTAAATTAATGTGACGTTAAATGTTGGTTTATAAGAAAATACGTTCAAGGTTTCATGGAGAAAAGTTTTTAATAATTATTGCAATTACTCCTGAAATTGACAAAAATTTTCTAAATAGTATGGAATTTTCTAATTCTCAAACTTATGAGCAAATTTTCCAAATACAAATATAATATTTCCTATGGAAGTGAGAATTTTTCGGAGTATAAATTGAGAAAATTTCCCAAATATTGAAGGAATTCTTCATTTCCAAATATGTATGTAAAATTTATCAACCCGATCGAAATATTTCCATTCAAAAAGGAATTTTTAAAGGTGATTTTTAAAGTTTCAGTTACTTTTTTAGAAATTTGTTTTATTTTCTTTGCTCATGATATTTTGGATCAATAAATTTGCACTTTATAAAAAATAGGTTAGTTATAAACAAATGACATAAACAAATTCACTGTTTGTGCAATTTTTTGAAGTTTGAGTTACTTTTTCTTGGAAATTTGTTTCAATTTATTTTCTAGTGATATTCGTGAACAGTAATTCATATTTTATGAAAAATTAGTCCATACATTTTGTAGTCTTTTACCAGATTTTGTAGGTAAAGCGCGTTACATGCAAGAATGTACCGTGGCGAATACCCGGGTAACCGGTGTATGCACACAAGCGTTAATCTAGAATCAGCAATATGGGAATTATGAAATGTAGAGTGTTACGGAATATCCACGGAAGTGCCACTTTTTTCAAAGCATTTCTTATTGGCTTCAAATTTCTGTAGAATTTCACCATAGATTTTGATGACGAAAATTGATATCTAGAATGTTAAAACAATTTTTATTTGCATAATTTATTTAAATATACGAGATATGGAAGGACTAGCTAACGCTTTTCGATTGCGCACAAGAATCATATAAACTACATGTACGAAATAATTTTATTCTCAATCCAGTTTCTTATAGAGTATGAATATTAATTCTATACCACGCAATTGAGCACATAGGCATTATAATTTATCTACTAATTTTTGCGCTATTATTTTTCCAATGAGTTATCGACACAAAAATGAATTTTAGGTCTTAAAACATTTTAAAAAATTGTGATGGAAAATCCAATTTTCTTTTATGTTAACCCATTAGTTCCCAAGGTTATAAAATAAAACTAATTTGATGTTTTTACTGCATTTTATAACTGAAAATATATTCAAATAAGTGTTATTCAAGTTATTTTTTTTATATCAAAATGTTGCGTATGCGTAACGTTGGGATTGTCGCGAAACCAAAAATTAAAACTTAGTGTGGAATAGACCAAAACAGTTTGTGTATGGATGCACGTGACACTTGTCACACATGTATACAGTGTTGTTTTTCCACTGCCTACATCTTTTTCTTGCTTTATTTACCTCTTCTATTATCACGTGACCAACATGATCAAATCGAATATCCATGGGTTATCAATATCCAATATTGATGGTCGTCCGTAATTTCGTCTAAAAGGAAAGTTTACTTGGTCACCCGAACTCGTTATTTCCTGGCCTTGAATGTAATTTTCGATGGCTTGTTCATTCGTTTTCATAAAAGTGACTGCTATGTTAGACTTCAATTTCAACTATGAAATTTTTTTTTGTTGCCAAGTTGTATATTTTCCAGGAATTTACAAGAACACTGTCAATCAAATTTACGAGGAGAGGCGACCACCACTTTTTTCCTTTCACGTTGATTCTGTAGCTGCATATTCCGTTGTCATGTAAATCAACACATCCCATATGCTGATTATACTTGGCTATAACTATAGGCTGAGGAATTGACTTCTTTCTTTTTTCATTCCTGTTGTACCTTTTTGCCCTTACTAGAGGTTTAATAGTGCAGTTATTCGTTGTAACTGTCACCACAGAATTGCTTTTCCATCTAACTAAAAAAATTTTTTTTATTTTCAAAAGTAAAACTATAAGTGCAAGGATTTTTTTCTTTATGATTCTCATAGTTTCTTTTGTGCTGTTACATTTACGGTTTTCCCGAATTGTCCCAGTAGCGTAAAAACCATTTTCTTTCTGCAAGCAAAATAACCTGTGCGAAGAGGAAAAGTTGTCGAAAAAAACACGCAATGAAGCAATGGTAGCTGAGCAACTGACAATAGTTCCAATATCACGTTCTCTCCTAGTCCCAAGTCGTTTTCATGAGTGGTTTTTTTCCGCCTTAAGGTATGAATTTGTTTAAGTAACCATTATAACTACATAGACACCAGAGTTTGAAGCCGAACATGATTGGGTTTCATTTTCCCTTTCATTTATCAAATTAAAAAGAGGTATTAGTTTCGAAAATTGGTCGTTTCTATCAAGTTGGTTGTTATCTGATAAATACATGTTTTGCTTTATGGAATCGAATCTGTTTCTACTCATAGAGTTTCTAACTAACATTACTCATTTGTCCTCATCTTTCGACTTTCGTACTTTTTTCAATCTCAAACAAATGCCAGTAATGTTTCACACAAAGTCTGGCAGTCATCTGTGGAATTTCTTTTCATTAATTCCTTGATTATTTTTTGTGCGTATCTTTTAATTTTTTGCGAATTTATTTCAAGAATTTAAAAGGGGTGTCAGTAATAAAACTCCATTTTAGCCTTTTTTATAATGGATCCTAACTTCAAGATTTATTTGGCTGCCAATTAACTTGTTTACATAGCATTTTTGTGGAGAGATGGTTTTAAGTGTTATGCACAGGTTTCAATAATAAAATCAACACACTAATAAACACAGTAAAATGCGATGCACAGTTCCTTTACCTGAATCAGTAGCTTTACTTAACTACCATTCCTGTCGGATTTGCATCATGAAGGAGAGACATAGTCCTTGTGCGCTACACTAGCACACTCACACAACATTATTGTCTTTCTTTTTTTAATATGCTTTTATTTGTATGTTATTCAAGAAACAAAGGAGAGGGCTCTTAACCCCGAAAAGGAAATTACCTTTTACACCGTTTAGAGATTCGAATTAGTAGGATTTTTAAGCGCGAAATTTTATGCGCAGACTACCACTTTTCTGATTGCACAAAGCTTGGGTTATCCTTCGGCGAAGAAAATTTCTTTATAAAAGTTGTATATCCACCCATTACCCAATAATATAAATTTTTGAGTGAGACGGTTTACGGATGGCAGCCCGAATAACTAATTCAAACGGCTCACGTTTTTTCTTACACGGAGCTAAGAATTAGTTTCAACGCACGTTCTCCCTTCCAGGAGCGTATTTTTACATCTTTATGTCCGCTCGCTAATTTGCGTCTCGCACTCGCGGACTGGTGTCCCAATCTGCTATTAGATTACCAAAAGGATTTGTGTGTTGCTGAACTTCCCGGTGGACTGAACAATCCTTCGGCTTTGTCATCAATGTGGCAATGAGCATTGAACTTTGAGTATTAAGATATTTTGGCTGAATAGCCATTTCGACATGTATGCACGTTTCATGAAAAAATTTCGCTCGTCTTATGATTTTAGTTCATCTGAGTTCTAGTTGATTAATAAAATCATTTTCGAGTTGAATAGTTGACAAGCTTGAATGCCGTGGCTATTTTGATTTCATGTAAAGGATGTGTGAAATCGGAAAGAAAACTTGAGAAATTTTTTAGGTATCTCGTGTCATACGCCGTTGAAGTCACTTATATGTGTGAAATTTTGCATTAAGTACATTCTATTATTATGCATGTATGCGTGACAGCGCTAGTGCGTCTTCTTTTAGTTTTAAACTTTGATTGTATGGACTATATATCTCTCTCTCTTTCCCGAAATACATCTAAACACGCATTCATGCATACTTACATTCCTTTAAACGAATAGTGAATCCTAATAATAAAAATCATTGAGTTCCATTTTTGTTAATATAATTTAATTTAACTCGGTCCTCCTGATTTTCGACTCTAAAATTTCGAGAGTCATGTTACGCTGTAGCAAGAATTAAATTATACCTACCTTCTCTTTGCTATATACGTAACAAACCACCCTGGACTCACATTCGTCGTCCTTCATGATCTTGTTAGCGACGTGGGAATCAATGTTTTGTTAATTTATTTTACATTATTATGATCTTATTTTACTCGCATGTAAATATTGAACATTTTATATTTTATCGAATGGGAATCCTTAGCTATATTCCTTAAATTTCAAATAATACATAACCATATGGATTTAAAACAAGAGAAATATATATATATATATATATATATATATATAATATATTATTTGCTAAGTTCTAACTTTATAATGTGGAATTGCTTAGATTTCTTGCGGGTGCGGCTGTTGGTTTCTCATTTTCCGTTGATGAATAAAGATCGTTGGTCTTCGTCTAAGCGGATACTTTTCCGCTTTCCACTTTAATTTCCAAGGAGTTGCGAATTTCCTTGCGGAAGTGCTTAGCGAGTAGCATTATTCCTAAAAGGATGTGCAATCGAAATATGTAGGTTAGGTATCCTAGGGCAAGGAAACCTATACAAGCACATGCACCATGAATCCGGTTGATTTTTTCTTTCTAATTTGATGCTCTAGGAGCATTTCGAAGAACTATGCTTTCACTTGGCCCAGGGCCTTTTCATTTCCCAAGAAAGATTTATTTTCATCTACAATATTTATAATACTATTTTTGGGTGGCAGGCCGGAAAAGAGGCGTTAACAACGATCGGTGATTTTTTTACAAGGCTGGAGAAATTTTGATCAGGTCCAAATGCAGGAATGGTTCATATATTACCATCGTAGTTGTCATTTGTGGATGCAGTCTAGGAAAACTTAGGTCTTTAGTCGGCATCCAGGGTCAATTTAAATCAATCTGATTCCGGACAGTTTCATTTTAGTCGGCGATTGAGATGGGCATATGATTTTAGCAGCCACTTCCTCCAGGAGAGAGTAAATGGAATTGTAATAATTTCATCTCGCCTGAAACGAATTTCGAAGTCTTGTATTTGGTTAGGTGGCCTGGACAGAGCAAATAGTTTTGTTCCTCCTTGCAAAACTCTCTATCCGTTTGGTTAATTAAAAGATATATTCGTTGGGTTTTCTATACGGCAATATATGGGAATTATGAACCAAAATATGCTCGACCTGATCCATTCCTTAAGATAGGCTGTATGGCTGGTGATGAATGTAACTGGTACATCGAATGTTTTGCCCTGTTCAATAAAGGGGAATATAACAAAAGTTTTAGCATGCGAATTTCGTAGATTTTTACGATGGATGCTAGCTAGATCAAATTTCCACGCTGACTTTTGGGTCTGGGATTGGAAATTCGTATTTGAGAGCATGGTCCCTTTTGTCCCTAAAGACTCGTTCTGATTGTTTCTAACTTAACAGGGAAGGATATTTTCACCTTTACGAGCAGCATGTATTACTTCCAGTGGACGATCTGTTTTCTCATGTGGTGACACATATTAGCTACGGTGTTGTTAAGGTTGATGATTTCTCTTTCGATCTGTTGAACATCGTCATAGATTTTAGAGTTTGTCGTTTTGTTTGTTTGGTAGCTCAGTTCCTTGACTCCTTTTTTAAAATACGTCTGTAATTGTCGTACTGGTGCCAATTTTGATTCTATTTAAAAGCTGTTGGTTGTGCCAATACATTCGGGGTGCACTAGAAGTTTGCATTATTTTATCAGAAACAATTGTTGTTGCTGGATGCCTTCCACGAAGGTGTTAAGCTTTTTCATAGGCGGCCGAGACCCTTGGCCTGAATTGTAACATTAGAATTGAGGTAAGTGCAAAACTCCATCTAGATGCTTCTTTTCTAACAGCCGACGTAAAAAATGGAAAGGTTGAAAAATTCCTACTACATACTCTTATTCTCCTATATCTTGCTACTTATCAAGAAAGTGAACGGTTACTTTTATAGAAATATACACGGAAAGAAATTTTGGTAAGCCGCTCTCTCGAGAAGTCGCGCTATTGAGCGGAATGAGGGAACGTTACCTGACCTCTCAGAGAGACAACTGATTTATCGTTGCAAAAAACTATTGCGATTACTGAGGATACTCTACCCTTACAAAGATTTATGATAGGAAAAAAATGACAAGCGGGTAATCTTTTTTTTGTCATTTTTTTTCTTCTTGTTTTTCGAGACCACAGCAAAACGATAGGAAAAATGATAGGGTAAACTATAGGAAAAAACGACAAGACGACAGCCGAAAATGATCTGCCCTAATTGGCCATAATTTATAATAATATCGTGCACACGTCATACACGTCGCACGCGTAATGTGGCCAATGTTATACAAGTAAATTGAGTCTTTTAAAAATATATTTAAAATCAAGAATAAACTACAAAAAATATATTTTTTGTAATGATCAAATTTTTATGAAACGTAAAAATGCAGCGTACGTTTGAACCTCATTTTCAATCCGCGTGTGCAATCCATATTCATCCCAATTACGCAGCAGACCTCGCATTCACACGGATTTAAATGTAGGTACAAATTGAACTTGTTGTTAGTATAAGGATTCAAATAGATTGCAAATTGAATTCTAGTGGGTTTTATTTTTATTTTTTAATACCATCTTTTGAAATTGACGCATGGCGTTAAATAACCTACAAATGAGCGGTTGGGTGCAAGAAAGTCCTACTTTCATTTTACGTAAGGTCGTAAGTCGAGTCCAGTCTAGTCACGTAACTAAACTGTTCGAGAGATGAAAAAGTGCGATTCGAAAATACACGATGGCAGCCGAATGGAAATTCGGCTAATTCGTAGATTCGCAACATTCGTAAACACAAAAGCTGGGTTAGGAGAAGAGTCAAGTCCTGGAATATCGTGAGTTTTTTTTATAATAATTTAAAATTGTAGAATTTCAGAAGCTTCAATGGTTAAAGATTAAATTTAGTCTTTAGCTGTAGATTGTCAAATTCCAAGTGCTTTGAATTTAAAATTTTTCAAATTTACAAGTTTTAAATTTTCAATGCCTGTAATTATAAATAAGACAATTTCAATTCCTCTGAATTTTAAACTATCCAATTTCCAAAATCCCAATCTTGAACTATTACATTTTTAACGTTTTGACATTGTCCAATTTTCGACATTTTAACCTGAAATCGTTCCATTTTATGATTCTTCAATAAAAATAAAATTTTTTAATTAATAGCGTTCCGATTTAGACATTATGCAATTCAACTCGTTTTTATAATTAAATTGTCTATAACCTCTGAAGCTTATTTATTCAAAACACTTCCAAAATTATATGGTTTCTAATTGGAAACTTTAAAAATTTTAAAAACTTGCGAATTATGAAAAAAGGGAAATTTCCCGGTGAAATATTTCGGTGTTAACTTTTCAATTGATAATAATTAACTGTAAATAGAAAATATGACTAGCTAAATAGTATAATTTTAAACAAAACGATTAGATTTTCAAACATAAGTTAGTATATTTTTGTTTCCGAAGAAATCTCCAGGTATTCGGTAAATAAAAATAAGTTTTTGTGATTTCAGTAAAATGGATCTTTAATTGGTAAGTCTGGTTCAAATCTTTAGTTGAGGGCAATTAATGTCGAATTGAAACAAACATAATCGAGAAACTCTTATGTCCCAAATAAGTTTTTAATTTCACATGTAAATATAATTTAGTAGGTAGAGTTCTCAAATAGAATTTTGCTGCAAGTACCCCCCAGTTTCGTTTTTTATTACGGAAAAAATTTTTCTTGTGTCAAAGTTTAATTAATGAAAAATAAATTAACAGAAAAATGTTGTAAAAATGCGGTTGTCAAATACGATGGAGCTGTAAAACATCTAATTAATTTTTTTAGTTGCAATATTAATTTGAGAACATAATGCTTCACAGAAGTTCAGAGACAAGTGCTGGATTTAAACGCATTTATAATTTTTGATATACTTGTAAACAATTACATAACATTCTACGTGTAAAAATAACCTCGAATTCAATTGAAAACGTTAGGACTATACCGTCCTGACAGTCCTAACACGTTTGTGCCTTTAAACACTTTTAGAAAAAAGTACAAAATTTTACTGTATTAAACAGTCTCATAATTTGGTCATAAAAAAACTCATGATATGCCAATACTTGACTCTTCTCCTAACCCAACTTTTGCGTTTACTAATGTTACAAATCTACGAATTAGCCGAATTTCCATTCGGCTGTCATCGTGTATTTCCGTGTTGCACTGTTTTATCTCTCAAACAAATTAGTCACGTGACTAGACTGGATTCGACTTACGACCTTACGTAAAATGCAAGTAGGCCGTTCTTGCACCCAACCACTCATTTGTAGGTTATTTAACACCATGTGTCAATTTCAAAATACACAGGAATCACTACTGCCCATGCCAGAAAATCAGAGATATCCGCGTTCTGACACCACTGATTCAGCACCCTGACAAAGGTTTTGGACAGGAAGTCATTAATAAAAGAAGGTATTAAAAAATACAAATCAAACCGATTAGAAGTCAATTTGCAATCTATTTGAATCCGTATACCAACAACAAGTTGAGTTTGTACCCACATTTAAATCCGTGTGAATTCGAGGTCTGCTGCTGAATTGGGACGGATATGTATTGCACACGCGGATTGAAAATGAGGATCAAACGTACGCTGCATTTTTACATTTAATAAACATCTGATAATTATAAAAAATATATTTGTTGTAGTTTATTTTTTATTTTAAATATATTTTTAAAAGACTCAATTTACTTGTATAATATTGGCCACATTACGCGTGCGACGTGTAAGACGTGTGCACGATATTATTATAAAATATGGCCAATTAGGGCATGTCATTTTCGGCTGTCGTCTTGTTGTTTTTTCCTATAGGTTAGGTTATCATTTTTCCTATTGCTCTCCTGTGGTCGCGAAAAAACTTCAAGAAAAAAATGACAAAAAAAAGATGGCACGCTTGTCATGCTGTTCCTATCATAAATTTTCGTAAGGGTAAAGAGTATCCTCATAGGATCCAGATAGTACCCCTTCCATATCATGCAACAAAAACTGAAAAAATAGCTAGATGAACTTTTAAGTTGGTGAATTTCGGATTCTACGTTAAAATTCCCATTAGAAGGTCATGGAGTAATCGCAATAGTTTTTTTTAAAACGGTAAAAAGTTTTAAAAAAAAGTTAATTCAAA
>JAWWLR010004257.1:0-11989 GCA_035041075.1 Acraspis erinacei
AGTGAAGGCCTCCTCTAAGGACAAATTCAAGGGCTTGTGATCGAAATACGCTTTACAGATGATACTCTAAAGCGCAACATCCCGCTTGATGTATAAGTAGTTTCATAAATACAACGCCGCCACTTCCTCTATGTTCTGACTACTTCTGGTTGAAAGTGTGACATGAGGATTTTCAAATGCATAATGATGCCAGTTGCGCGAATTGAATGGACGATTTCTCGTAAAGGTGCATTCATCAGTCAAAAGAATGATTTTTACCAAATCTGGATCATTGACATGCCAGAACAGCAACCAACTTAAAAATTGTATAGTGGTCTTTGAAAATCATTATCGTCCAATTGAGGTGATTTGAAAAAGTGATAGCCATAGAGATTATTTCTTTTTAATGCCCGTTGATAAGGGGTGTAACTCCATCAATGCATGGTGGTAAGACCCTTAAATTCCGATGGATGGTTCTTTTAGGGTACTATTTAGAATCGCTTCTTCTTCACGCAAAGGAAACTGATTTTGTTCATCTCCTTGTCCATCATATCTTCGGACAGGAACTAAATTTACTGCTTCTTTCGCTCTATTAACTACATGTAAAACTTGCTGACGGTTAGGATATCTTCCGTTGATAATGTTCTTAAGCAGGTCTTTATTGATACCGAATTAACAATTATTCGCGTGTGGCATAGATGAGGAAATATTACAAATCTTTCTTTAGAATAATGGGTGGCTGCTATAAAGGTCTCATCGGTAAATACTGCCTTGCAGTGATCTTCCAGGGTTAAGAGTGAAGATCTTGATATAGTTTCGATGATTTCTCCCTCTTGTGGGCATCTGACGGTGAGTTTCATATAGGTCAGAGGTAAGAGATACCACTGATATCGATTCGCGAAACTGTATATGAAGTGGGTGTTAATTGTGAAATATTTCCTTTCACAGGGTTTTCCTTCATGATTGATTATCCAACCTAGACAGGTGCCGTCTAAATATACTCGTTTCAGAGGTTCTGTTGCCCTGAAATATTTCATATCTCCTGCGTGTTGACATTTGCTTGCATCATTAGCAGTGTAGGAGGTCCTATCCTGTGATAAAGCAATTGGTTTGCTAGGTCTGTCATAGACGTATGTATCTTGTATATAAGTTTATTGTTGACTAATGCAATGTCTATGGTACTGATCCGTATGTATAAAAAGTAATTGTTATCGTTTAGGGCATATGGTATATCTTTTGCTACATTATTTTTAATTTTCTGTAAAGATTGCATAAAATAAGAGGGTGAAACGATCTCTGGCGTAATAACCCCGTTTTGAGCTCCGGATATGGCACTCTAACGCATTCATGGTGTCAGTTAGCTGAGTATCCGAATTTTCTAGCTTTGTAAGGTCAGTTTGCTGTTGTTGTTTTATTTCTTCTATTTCGAAATTGTATTTGGTAACAAACTGGTTTGATTTGTTATTAGTACAACTATACCGCTAGATTTTTTGTACACTTCATCGATATCTTTGTTGATATGTACAGCGTTTTCTGCACTCATAGTACCAAACAGATATTTAGTAGCACTTCCAATAAAATTAAATAATCCTCGCTTCAGTCGGTTTCGAGAGATGCTTTCTATGTTTCGGTATCTGAGTGATAGTTTTCCTACTCGTTCTCTAATAGCTTCTAATTCCTTTGATGATGTTCCATCCTGAGTGGGTTTCAAATATGCGTTTCATTTCCTTTGTGTAGTTAACGAGCTGGTAAATATCCTCTTTAATTTCGATTAGATTCAAGAAATAAAGTGTCTCCCATGTTCCATGGTACACTCTTGCCGTGTACAGGTCTTCTTTGATTATGGAGTCATCTATGGGCTGCATGTAAGAAGCCTCGGTTGCTCAGACGATAGCGCGTCAGGCTTCCACGCAGGAGGACTGGGTTTCGATCCCTGAGGGGTGCCAATGGAAAATTTTCTATGTACTTCTATCGGGGCTTTGGTGGTTTTGGAACCCACCTTAAACTGTACTTCCCCTGAGAAAAAGCTGGTGCCATACCAAAGATAAACGGGCTCCGTACGGGGGAACAACCTTGGGGGCGGCTGATTTTTGAGAAAACTCGAAAATGAGTCAGCCGTCTCCTTGCGCTTGGAGGCTCCATACGGGGGCAACCACGCGGGATGGCCGCTGGATGCTTTCGAGTAATGAAAATATACACACATGTACTTACATAACACACCAGGACAGTGCTTCGTGTCTGTGCGTATAACTGATGACCTCAGAAGGGATCGCCCCCCCTCCCTCCCTCAGAATGTTGGTAACAACGAAAAAAGCCGCCGAGATCCAAAAACACTCGACAAAGACGGCCGGATTCGGAGTACTGCCTTGAGACTAAAACACGGGTGTGGCAAAATACGCTTTGTAGCTTGAGCGTCAGGGGTGGGGTGCTTCACGCCCTCCACCCACATTACAACAAAAAACAATGGGCTGCAGGTTGTAGGTTCATTACATTGCATATATCTGCAAAAGATGGAATTTGTTCAGTGGCTTTGTATCCTTTAAACTGATTATAAAGCCGCAGCTGCCCTTGGCCTCTTCTAAACGTGGTTATAGTTTTTGTATCTTTATTAATTTTTCTAATAGCCAAGGGTTCTGACCAAGCAACTTTGTTTTTTGCATTTATTTGTATTAATACTGAATCCCCAACTTGATAATTTTCTTCCTTTCCTGTTCTTTGTGTTTATCTCCTTTCGCCGTTCGTTGATTTCCTCTTGATTATTTTCCTTGTGTTTAGTTGATGCGAATAAAAGTTCATCCTGCGTTTATGTTGTTGTCGTATGAGGGCTTTGATTATATATCTTTAATTCGTTCAGTAGTCTCATCATTGGGTCTTGACTATTTACTGCGTTCGCCAAACCCTTGATTGTTCGAATCACTCTTTCGGTGATCCCATTGGTTTCTGGATGGTAGGCTGAGATCTTTATTTGTTGAATACCTAGTTGATTAAAGAGGTCCGCTAATTTTTTACTCTGAAAAGTTGGTTCGTTGTCCGTTATAATGTTTTCAGGAGTTGGATTTATATGAAGGAATTGATATAATGCGCTATAGAGTCTTTAATGGAAGTATCCATATATACCGCGCGAGACTATCCTCAATTACCAAAAAGTTACTGCTTTCATAGGTTAATCTATCTGTATTTATTATTTCGAAGGGGAATTTTGCAGCTTAAATTATTAGTGCATCGGCGCGTATTTTTCTGTCGTTGTGTTTATTTTCGCAAATAGGGCAACATTCTATATATTGTTGAATGTGTTCCATGAGCGTAAGTGCCCTATAGTTAAATGCTGCTGCTAAATTGAAATCTTCTTCCGTTGTCCAATGAGTGATTTCAATTACTGTAGCATTTTTCGTTCTTTCACCTTCCCAAATTTTTTTCGCCAATGGCAGAAGATCATCAAAATTTCTGTAAATTGCGCCAATAATTTGCAGATCGGGTTTTGTTGTCTTGTGCATGAAGGTTAGAGGTACTTTGCAATTGTAGAGTCTGTTCTGAAAGGTTTCCTCATTCTTCACCAAAGTGATTTTATTGGTTCTTATTGATTCTTTTTTGTATTTCGGTTTCTGGAATTTCGGACAATATGATCCTCGAATTCTTTAGCGATAATGTTGTTATTTCATGAGTAAATTCTTCCTCATCGTCCGGATTTTGCGAGGGATTTTCTTCGGGCAATCGGGGGAGATTCTTTTCTGTCGGATTGTGGGATGCAGGTGATTTTTAGAAGTTCTTGTATTGCCCGGTACTTTGGATTATTCGAGTCTATTAGGATTTCTTCTCTTTTCTGGACGGAACATACTCTACTGAGTGCATCTGTATTTGCGTTGTGCTTACCTGGTTTGTACATTACTTCAGGATGATAATCAGTTAATTTCTGAGTTAATCTAAATAATCTGGAAGACATGTTGTCGCGTCTTGCGCTTAACAGAACTTTGATGAGCTGCTGGTCCGTGTATACTTTAAACTTTTCACCGTATAATAGATGTCTATATTGCTTGATTCCCCAAACAATAGCCAACCAATTCTTTCTCTGTAGTGGAATAATTCTGTTCAGCTGGAATAAAACTGCGACTCGCAAATCCTATAGGCTGTTCGTCTCCTTTCTCATCTAGTTGACTTAACACAACTCCTAAACCTTCATTTGATGCATCAGTACTCAATATGAATGGTTTTTTGAGATCAGGATGTTGTGAGATTGGATATGAATTTAGGAGTTTCCTTATTTTATTGAATGATTCTTCACATTTATGTGACCATTCAAAAGTTACAATTTTATTTTTTAAATGATTCAAAAGGTGAGCTATCTTTGCAAGGTTTTGTATAAATTTGTGATAATACGAGGCTAATCCCGTAAACCTTTCTATGTCTTTGGAATTTCTTGGACGTGGGAAATCTAAAACTTTTTCTTCATTCTTTTTTAGTGGTCGAACTCCTTCCGGACCTACAGAATGTCCTAGATATTCTAATTCCTTTTCCAAATATTTGCATTTATTGGGTTGAAGAATCAATTGTGTATCTAGAAGCCTTTCAAATGCAGTTCTGAGATTTTGCACATGTTCCTTTTCTGTATTACCTGTGACGATCAAATCATCTAAACAGGTCAAAGATATGTGAAGTGCGCCGAAGAAAGGGGGCTTATTCTAAAAAAACCGAAATCGAGGTTTTTACACATTTCGATAGTTTCTGAGTTGTTCTTTATAATAAAACCATCTACAAACATTTCCTAGCGTTATTATTGGTAATAATTGAGTTGTTAGGTACCCGAGAAATCGGGATTTCGCTCGAGATCCCATGAAACACCTCCCACCAATCACCACACCATCTCCGCGTCTCATCTATACCCTGTCTGTGAGCCACGCCTACAACGTATCTCTTTGCGTGGGAATGTAGTAGTAAGTGGAGAGGAAAGATTTCGTGAGTCTTCCCTCTCTCCTAAAAGTCGCGTTTATCAGGTCGACTTCGCCGTTCGCCCTGAAAAATCTCACTTTTTAGAGTAAGCCCCGTTTCTTCGGCGCACGTCACATATGTTCCCAACTAAGCCTTGAAGCTTGAAAGTTACCTTTGACCTTTGTGACCTTTGTGACCTTTGTGGGTTGAGAATGCAGTTTTTTCAATATCTTTCTCTGCTACTGCTATCTGATAAAAACCGTTAGCCATATCGAAACATGACATATATTTTGCAGAACCTAACATACACCAAATTTCTTCGATGGAGGGAAATGGGTAATTATCCTGCTCGGTGACCTCATTCAATTTGCGAAAATCTATTACCAGTCGCCATTTCTGCATTCTGCTGCTATCTATCTTCTTTTTCACCATCAACACGTTCCCCTGGTAGGGTGAATATGAGGGACGTATCAAACCTTTATCTTCACATTCTTTGATTTGTCGCTCAATTTCTGGTTGTAATAAAATCGGGTGTTTATATAGAGGCACATTCACAGGTTGATCACTTTTTGTTTTAATTTGGTGTTCTACATCAGTGACTAAAGGCATTCGGTCGTTAGATAGATAAAAAATATCATTAAATTAGGTCAAAAGATTTCTCATTAAATTTCTTAATTCTTGGTGTAAATGTGAAAGTGAACTTTTACACAAGAGTTCGTTTATTCGATACGTATTGTTCCGATTTCTGGAAATCGAATAAATAGGAACTGTTTCTACAGTCTGTTACCAATCTTGTAGGTGACTCTTTCTCATTTATTGATTCAGATTTTTATTTAGTATTATGGAGAGATATCTCTTTTCTCACCATTTTCCTTTATAGTTAAGACACACAGTGTCCCGGGGCTACCATATATTCCAGGTAGAATTCCTTTTCCGCTGATCATGTAATCGCCTTTAGATAATTCCAATTCGATATGTTTGCAGGAGGGTCTTACATGAAAGATATCCGGGTTGTGGTCACCATGGAGTGGGATGAAGATATGAAGAAGATCCAAGGTGTTACTGGTAACATTTGTTTTTGCTTGGTTAGTAGTCACCCAGTCTCGATCTAGAATGCCGTCATATTCGACTGAAAAGTTGTCACGTACCACGTGGAACTTGTCTTCATTTTTATCTGATAACAAGGTGCAAATTCTGAGCATTTTATGTATCCCGTTCACTATCTCAAAACTTTTCTTATCTGCTTCCGCTATTCTCTCCGGCCTACATTCATTTTTAATTAGGAAGCCAGTTTTTATAAATGATTCTGGACTGCGGAATCTACCAAAAGTCCTCGTCCACATCCATATCCTTGCATTTTAATTTTATTGAAGCGTTATCCTGATGTTCGTCCTCTTCGAAGAAAGATTCTATTTGATATACATTCTTTTCTTCCTTCATTTCCTCGTTCGGATTTATTTCCACCAATTTCTATGCTCGTTTGGGGGATCCTTGCTGTTTGTTGTGCGTTGTTCAAAATTTTCGCGACGTTCGCTGTTTTGTTTCGTGAAACATTTTTCTTCTGAATGAGTCTATTTCTTCCTGCGACGCAGTTTGGTATGCGTCGTTTAAACGAACTGGCTGGGAATTCGCGACCATATATTTTACTTCAGTTCTAAGAATGCTAATAGATTTCTTTGCGCTTTCCTGTTCTTCTTTACGTCGTTCAAATTTGCGGAATTCTGCTGGGCTACTATCTATTGATGGTTGAATTTGCCTGTCCATATCCTGATATCTTTTCATAAATAATTCTACTTTTTCATTAAGCATTTGACACATTTGATCACGTTCTCTGGTTAGTTGAGAGAGAGAGATTTTCCCTTTGAACCGAATTTTATTGTTAATGCCTCGCCTAAACTTTTCATTGTGAGAGGGGGAACTATTCTCATTGATATACGCTGTGCTTCGCCTTTTAATTTTTGGGCGCGGATTCCTTTAATTGTTTCCTGAATCAACGCATCTCTCCTTTCTTGACTGTTTGATATCGCGTAAATATCCTCAGTAGCTTCCCGTACATCATCCTTGAAAGCCTCTACATCCTGACTTCCATCAAATTCTACTACATTTCTCAATAACTCATTAATGTATTTCTTATCGTCTAGCGTTAGACGATATGGTGCACCAGGAATCGGGCATTGTCGCTGGTCATTAGTTGTGCTAACGAAATTCGTGGTGTTTAGATTAACATTCGCTAGTCGTTCCGGCGCGTCTTTTAGCACTGCTTTCATGACAAAAAATGGACTCTTTAATTCTTCTTGCGTAGCTTCCGCGATATTTTCCGTAGAAAGAAACTTTTTCATACCTCCGAACATTTCTGGATGAATTATTTTAATTTTACGTAGATCTACCGGTCGCGCTACTAGCCTCACTTTCACTTTCCGTTTTCTCGCTATTCCTATACTCGCTAAACATCTGGCCTTTTTGTTCCGGGTAATGCAATAACTTTTAGGTTAAAGGTTCGCTTTATCAATTCAATTTTTATATTCAAAATAAAAAATCGTATATATCAAACATTTTTCATTTTTAGTAATTAATTTTCGAGAATATGAGCACTCTAGAATAATGGATCGGCCCATTATTCCTTTACAATTCAGTTTGGTATATTCTTCGATTATCTAAACACTTGTGTAAAATAATACCTGCCTGGGTGTACTTTTATTCACTTTCTAAAATGCTTGTTTTTTGATAATAAAATTATGTACTCACCCAGCAGAGTAGTAGAAGTGCTCGTTTCATTTTCTTGCACTTTCTTTTCTCCAAGAAGTCTCCCAGCGAGATGATTCTTGTCTACTCTCGTTGTCTGCGGATCTTGTAGAAAAACCTTAGTGTCAGATCGCCGGGTCTTGAAGAATGACTTATCCTTTTAGCTAGGAATCTGCAGGAGATTTTTTCGTTGTAGATGGATAAATCTTACTATAAATTTATTTGGACATTATGTCCGCTTCAAGATACAGTATAAGAATGGTGCCGGGCCAGGAGGCCAGTCGGCTTTTCTAACCAAAAAATGGTGGACCAGCATGATGAGTCGTTGTGATCCCTTTCACATATCCTATGTGAAAGGGATACTATGTGAAAGGGATACAATACTTCTATGATCAGAGATTAACAAATTTGAAGTACGACTTGTTTAAATTTTTTCAAAACAGTATGATCTTAATACAATCCAAAGAAATTCAATTTTGGCAGCATTAAAAAAAGTCCTAACTGAAAAATAAATTCTGTTTTACCTCTCTAATTCTTTATTATTATTTGCTACTAGAAAGTTTACCTAAAAAAATTAAACTCAATTCTGTAGCCCATACAATTTTTTTTTTAATTTTCAGTGATTTGAGTTTTTATATTCAGACACCGACACAGAAGATATTACCTGATTGAACTAAAATTTTGATGGTTTACTACTAGGTTGGAGCGTAAAACCAAAAATTTCATATACTTTTTTGATTGGGGGGGGGGGGGAGTTTCTGTTACCCTCCAGTAATAAACCCACGAAAGGTTTTTTTGATCACCCAATATCTTTATGCAATCAGACCTCAAAATATGAACGAAATTTAAAAAAAAAAACACATATTTCGGTAGTTTTTGGGGTCGCTGATTACAAATTTGGAGTCAGAATATTTTAATTCAAAATGGCGGACACATTATAGTGGCGAAAATATAAAAATTTGTACGTATTTGGCTAAAAATAGTTCTTAGGGTTTTTTGGGGTCGCTGCTTACGAGTCTGGAGTTTAGTTTTAAACATTCAAAATGACAAACGAAATCTGGTGGTAAAAATGTAAATATTTGAACGCATTTGGCTAAAAATGGTTTTCTTGCGTAATTTTGAAGTTGCTTGTTACGAATGAGCAGTCAACATTTTTTAACTAAAAAAGTCGGATCGAATATGGCAGCGAAAAATTCAAAATTTTGACGTATTCGGGACAAAAAAATTACTTAAGGTTTTTTGGGCTCGCGGATTCCGAATCAGAAATTTTAATTACTGTCATACATTGGACGAAGCACAATAAGATAGTGGTAGCCAAAATGCCGGCGTTTTAATGTGGTGATGGATTTACCCGCTTACCAGTTGGTTGCCAAATACGTTTTAATTTTCATATTTTCGTCATCATATTGGGTCCGTTATTTTAAATTAACTAAAAGACATGCCAGATTCTTAATGAAACACTTTGAACGTAAACATTCAGACCTCAGATTCGTGTTGCGCGAAAACTATTGGGGAACTATTCGGCGCCACCATATACCGTTTTGAGCGTTAAAGGGACGCTCTCAAGGCGAAATATCATGGGGTTAACTAGAAGTTGAACGTTTTTGTTTGTTCAAGTGCTAGTCTGGACGAGCCAATCTGGCGCTAGTTAGACGGTCTTGTGATAATCTATTTTAGCTCGTCGAGGTATAGAATTAAGTATAGGTTGCAGAAGTGTAGGTTGCAGAAATAGTGATAAAAGGTACAATTTACGTACTACTTACATAATATTTATTCTTCTTATTTAAAAAGTTGAAAAAAAATTGTTAATGCGGCGCTGCCAAGATATATATGAAAAAAATACATGTTTTGAAATATTCTTTATGCTGATTTGATACAAACTGGCCGTTTTTGGAAATGTCCAAAAAATATTTTTGATCGAAATTTTGAAAAATGTTTGAGCATGCTGCGCTAGCCAGTACACGAATAGGGCCCAAAAAGACTGTATAGATTAAATGGGCTTGACAAAGCCTAACTGGACGCAAGCCGATTTCTTAATGTGAAGAAACTAAAACACTAAGTACTAACTCTGGATGCTGTCTTGGAATTTTCATACCGGTGTAATAAAAATATCATTTGCGACGTGGAAGAGAGGCGATTTCATTCGTGCAAATTGTTTATATGTTTTCCTTCTTGCAAAATATCTATCACTTGTGCTAATACATTTTGTGAGAATCAAATTGTTGTTGTAAACCAAGATGTTACTTGTGACAAGTAAATATTTGGATGAGAAATCCGCGACAACTTCGTGACCTTCACTTCTTTTATGCACAATTTGGCGCAAGACATTACGAAAAACTACCAAAAACTTCAAAGAATGATGTAAATTAAAGATTACTATTTGCATGTTCATTTCGAATGATTATTGTAGTTTTCAGTTAAGTTTTAATAACCTATTCATTTTTCACAAAAACCAGATTTATTAGTTATGAGTAACTTCTTTAATGTCATCAAGTGAGGGAGATATCTTTTGAGAATTTCGTGCTGCTTCGAAATTGTCTGTCTGGTGAATATTAAAATTATTTACTTGAAGTGCGTCTCGTTCAAGATTTTGCGCAAGATGCTCATATACGCGAGGAAAAAGCGAGCTTCCATTAATTGAGTTCTCGGCATCAGCTCACGGTCATATCACGGCCAAGGAAGAAGAAAAACGGGCAAAATATCAAGCTCTTCTTTTCGAGCTGAGCAGGATGTCGTCTTGTGGTTCTCACAATCGGCTGCCTTTGAGGTATGAAAGCTTCATTGCTTAGCCAACTCAACAAAATCCCGGCTTGTCAGCATCAGGCTAAGTTCATCGCCAACCAGATGCAAAAGGCTGTTCTCCTGGGATCAATTCATCTGGTCCTTCAAATCTGTTCTTCTTAACATTGTGCTAAGGTTGGTATCCCTAAAAAAGTATCCAGAGGTGAAAGCTTCATCTCCAACTGTGCCTTCGGTCGCGTAAGGTCATCCACGGCTAGAGACCGGAATCTAAGTAACAGTGTTGTTCGAATTATCTTGCCTAAATTTACCGTTCTTGCTTACCTTTTAGGAAAGAAGGAACAATAGTGGACTACGTACACGTTCTGGTTCGTCGAAAGTGGTTGCTTTAAGGAACCCTGGTCCTAACTTCTGGAGCCTCTACAACTTCTCGCATACTCAAAATAATGGTAGATGATAGCTTTACGAAAGCATCTAGAGGTGACTTTTGTCACCTGCAACGCTCGCGGCCGCTCTTTTAATATAATAGCGGTATTAGACGAACTTCAAACTACACCATGCTCCTAATTTTGTACATACAACATAATCGTAAAAGATTTCAAACTTCGTATTAAATTAACTTATAACATGCTTATCTAATCATTCACTTCACTGAGTACGTTGCTATGATGAAAAAAGCCGGGTTCGCCCGAGAACAAGTTTTGAAAAATAATAATAATGCCGAATGTGTTCTCGCGTTGGTGTCGTGGTAGGGCTTGAGCTTTCCTCTCATGACTTAGACGGCTATGTTGGCGGTAGTAATGCTCCTGTCAGGGTTTCCCATGCCAGACAGGCAGGGAACGTAGAGGAAAGAGACTAATAAGAACACAAAAGACCACAAATTATCATAAAGAGGGTTTTAAAGATTTTGAAACGCTTGTCATTTCCCCAGGATAGCCGGTGCGCCCCTATAGATAACGTTGGGGGACACAGGATTCGGGGCAGTGGTGATGGCGAGCTGCGAGATGGTCAGGCATATCATACTAATCAAACAATGGGCCAGGAAGAACATTTATGACTATTTGCAGCCAATCACCCCAACAGAAATACCATGGTTGAGCATCAAATGGGATACCACAATAAAATAGGAATTGGTGCGCCTCTATTATGAAAGTGATAAGCTTGAAACCAAAAGCGAAAAAGCTAAGACATAGCAATAGCTAAAAGATCTTATCGTTACGGCAAAGGACTTTAGGACTAATGTACTTATCACAGAAGACTGATCAATGGAGATTCAACAACAGGATGATTTAGCGTCGAAAAACGACGACAATGAAATCAATTAGAGGAAGCCGCGTCACACGATCAAGCAGTGGCAATTAATGTTCTTCCTCAACCTCTTGATGCACCTTGAAAGGAATTTTGGTCATGCTTTATTAGAGTTCAGATATGTTCAGATATGTAGAACCACCTCAAAGACATTCTCTGTCCAACATAAACATCACAAATAATCTGCCCTTGATACATCGAGACATTATACATACAGGGTGGACACACTGGGGCTTACCGAAAAGTATGCAACTCGTCTAACACGTCCATGCTATTCTTATGGGCGTGTATGCGGGGT
>JAWWLR010004267.1:0-11988 GCA_035041075.1 Acraspis erinacei
TTGTGGCTAATACCATCTCTACTAATAAAGAGCTTCTTGTCGCAACTAACCATTTTTTTCAGTGTAATAATACTCACGTGTGTTCCGGGATGAGGTGCGCGAGGTGCTCGAAACTGTGTTGCGCGCCTTGATGCAAGCTGGGTTGCGTGCCTTGTGACAAGCTGTGTTCTGCGCCGTGTGACAAGATTGGTTCTGCGCCGTGTGGCAATCGGTAATCCACGTCATATGGAAAGGTGGTTTGTAAGCCTGATGGCCAGCTGAATTGCGAGATGTTCGGCACACTTGCTTGCGAGCTGGATTGCCAGTTGTATTCTGAGCTGAGGTGCGAGTTGTATGCCAAGTTGGGTTGAAATTCGTGCGAAAAGCTTGGTTGCGAGTAGGGTGACAGGCTGTTTTGCGGGACTGGTGACAAGGTCGGTTGGTTGCCGTATGGCCAGCTGTGTTGCGGGTCGCGTGGAGGGCTGAGATGCGAGTCTGGAAAACTGGGTAGCCAGTTGTTCTGCCCGCCAGGTTGGCAAATGGCTGAGGCAAGAAATGCGCTAAAAGCGCAGATCACGAGTCGGATTCTCATCGTTCACAAAAAAACTTTTTTATTTAATATTTTCGTATAGAATGCGGGAAGAAGGGCTTCTATTTAGATTTTTAGCTCTCTCGTCTTGCAAAGAAAACGTGGAACGGATAAATAATAATCCCTTCCATTTGCCAGCTCCCTGAAAAATCAAAGCATCAACATGCTGACTATTCATCCTAAAAAGTAGGAGAACGAGGCCACATAGAACGACACAATCGTATTATGTACTAATGATTTCCTGGTGTAATTTCTTAAACAATGATATTTATGTTTTCACACGTTTTCAAGAACTGTGAATAACAAGTAGCCCCGAAGGCGAATTTTTGTAAAATGTTAAGGTTTAAATGGCACACCTCGAGCTAATTTGAAAAATTCAACGAAGGGTCAATAGTAGCATGAATGAAAAAATAGGGGGAACATAGAGATTGTTTTTCATAGAAAGGTTCATAAAATAAATAAAAAATATCATTGTCTTATCCACTTTATATAAACTATATATAACTTGTGCACCTGGAAATTGTATCGAATCTATTTATTTCTTTTCAAATCCTTTGAGTGTGTCACATATTCTAATATTCTTTGTAATTTTCGAACTTTTTCCAATTGTTTGACATTTGAACCTTTAAAATTTAACCGTAAAATATTGGCGATTAAGATATTTTTGATTCAAAAGCTTAATAATTTAAATGCAAAAAAAATAAGTTTTGAGCACTTTTGAATTGAACAATTTTAAAATAGAAGCCGTCTAACCGCATCTTTTTAAATTCTAACTTTTTTAATTGAAGAGTTTAAATCGGTCTGGCTTAATAATACAAATCCATGTTATCATTGTAAATGCTAGAATGTTATAAGAATTACAAGTTTTCTTTTAAGCTTTTTTTAATTAATAACTTTAAAATTCAATGGGTTCAAAATATAATGTTTTAGATTGAAAAATACATTTCAAAATAATTTGAAACTTGAGAAAAGTGTTTAATTTAATATGGGGAGTTATTAAAAAAACAAGTTCGTTTGTCATTATCTACGTTGGGTAGTAGTAAATAGTTTGCAAATCTAATATGATTTTAGTATTAAATTAATTATCACTCTCAATCATTATGATTTGCGAAATTATTGTATTTTTGGACCATTTTCCCAAAAGTACCTAATTTTCTTAAATTCAATTTTAATATTTTTACCCGTCATGCAAAGTTTTGCAAATTTAATATTTCTTATATTTCAATACTTCCAAAATTTGCTACCAAAAAACGCCGAAGTTGCCATTCAAACAGAAAATGTGATTAGTCAAATTGAAAATCTATATTAGTGAAATAATAATTAGTTTATAATTAATAATGTAGCACCATTACGAACGTTTTGGGAAATTTAATAAATGATAGATACTGGCTTATAATTTGTCACTCAAGTTTGCAAAATGTTTTGAATTTTCTTAAGGACAATTTTTCAGATTATTTTTTTTAATTGCTGCTAACTTAATCACGTTTTGAAAATTTCTATTATAAGTTGAAGATATAGATATAAGACTACACAATTTTTGTTGTCGGCCTTCTGATTTTTTTTAATCGACTCGATTTTTATGTCTAATTCCCCTGTCGTAGTCTGATTTATTTCCTACCAAATGGATGGATTTTCTTCAATATAAATAAATTTTCAAATAATCTGATAAATTTTCTACTGAAAAGTTTCATTTCTATCAAAGTTTTTTGAATAGACAGTTGCATTTCGAATTAAAAAAAAATTATAAGAACAAGATAAATAAAAAAACCAGTATTTCATTAAAATTATTAAATTTACGTGTACAATTTTTTTACGAAATTGTTCAGTATTCCACAAAGTAATAAAATTTAGAGCAAACTCATAGAAAATTTAAGCAAAGAAGAAAAAAAAATTTTTTTTTAATGTTTTAATTTTTGAGCAAAGAGATGCATTTTTAACAAATCTGTTCCACGTTCGAGCAAGAAGTTGTTTTTTCTATAAGAATATTTATTTTTTTAACAATTGGTCAAATTTTCGAGCCGATAATAAGAATTAAAAAAAAAACTTCAATTTTCATATAAAAATGTGTATTTTAAACAAAAAAGCTATTGAAAATTCCTTTAAAAGAACAAGAATCCAACGACCCAATTTGGATCACAACAAACCAACAAAAAATTCTCCCAATCTAATCTGAAAAAAAATGTTGTTAAAAACCAAAATTTCAGACAAAAAGTAAAAAAGAGTAAGGGAAAATGAGAAGACAAACAACTGCATCCCCTTCCTTCTCTTTTTCCTTCTTTCGTCTTTTTCATTTTTATTATTATCAAATCATAATGAAAGAACATTGAAAATTAAAAATTAAAATTATATTACCAACGTTTCGGTACTTATACCAAAGAACAGGTGTTTTTTAAAACATTTTTTCTGAATTTTTTTTCTTCAGTTTTTGTTTTTAACAACATTTTTTTCAGATTACAATTGGGGCATTTTTTGTTGGTTTGTTGTGGTCCAAATCTTTTCGTTGGATTCTTGTTTTTTACAGGAGTTTTCATCAATTTGATGATTGGACGTTAAATAAGATTTTTTAATTTGGATTCTAATATAATCTAAATTTCTTATACTTCCAAAAATTTAATTCACGATCAACACAGAATTATTTTTAAACAGAAATTTTGATTTTCGAACAAAAGAAAATAATTTTATAAAAAAATAGATAGAAATATTTAGAGACAGAATAATAACGAATTAAATAAACATTAAAGCTTATTTTTAATAACTTAAGCATATTAAAGAATTGAGAATACTTCTTTTCAAATGATCAAAATGGTTATCTATATTAATATTTTAACTTACGCTTTTTTTTAAATTAAATTTTTTCTGCAAGGTTTGTATTTCTAAATGGAAGTATAGTAATTTAGTTAGGACTGTATATATAGTAATTAGAAGAAGTTTCTAGGAATACGTGACAAGTAGAACAATTTAATCAAAGTACGTGATTGTGACACATTTTCCACTTTATTGATTCAAGAACAATGCCATACGCTGAAACTTGTAAGTAGGCCACCATACCTCCAACAAAATAAGATTTTACAAGCCACTGATTTAAGATGAAAAATTATAAATAGTGACAGAATTAATCAAATATACAGACATGCACTCTAAAAAATTCCTTAGAAAAGAAAATTTACCTGCTTTTTCGGAAACTTTTTTTTATTCAAACTAGAGCTCGCTACTTAACAATTAAAATTGTTTGTTTAAAATTTAAATGTTTTCGTGAAAATTTGTTCTTTCTATTTGCTTACAAATTACATTTTCTAGTAAAACTTGAACTATTTCACATTCAGTATAAAATTTATTTTTTTTCCTGATAAAAATTAAACTATTTGGTTGAAAATTTATGCATTTAATTAAAAATCGTCTATTTTAACTGAAAATTCAATTGTTTGGTTAAAAGTTGATATTTATGGCTTTAAAATTCCACAATTGAAGTTAAACATCTTTCACTCTTTTTTCGAAAATGTAACTCTTTTTGTGGAAGCATTCTTTTTCATGGGATGTCAATATTTAGTTGAAAATGTATGCGTTTAGTTGAAATTCTTTCGATTTGGTTTAAAACATAGGCCTACAAAAAAGGGGTCTGCACCAGACAAGTGACTAGGCTATCCTTATTAATTTTGAGTCGCTGAATCCGAATCCGGACTGAGAATTTGTTCTATGCATCTCAGTTTTCCCCTAAATGGAAAAAGTATGGAAAAGCCTAGGGATTTCTGGTCATACCGGTCACAAAAAAAATTTGTCTGCACCAGACAAGTGGACATATTCTTATGTTTTGAGACAAGTAAAGACGAACTTCATGCACAAAAATTCCCCAGGGTGCTTTCCGTTTCCCCTAGCTAGAATAAATATAGGGAAATTGAAGATTTTGCACACTTCTCAGTTTTCCACTAGATGCAGAAAATAAGGGAAGACCTAGGGATATTTTGGACATTATTTCGAGCATGCCAGTATTCGCTAAAATAGACACATCGATGTTACATTCTTAAGTGCAGCGTGCTAAATCCAAATTTGGACAATACATTTTTCGAGCTTATTCCATTTTCTCTCTAGATGAAAAATTTAGGGAAAAGCCTAGGGATTTTCTGTTCACACAGGCGTTCCAAAAAAGAAGTTGTCTGTCGGGACAAGTGAGTGATTTTGGACGAAAAACTGTGAAGGATATGAGTTTTTTGTTATTTTGTCCCCGTATAAGTCTATATAATCTGAAAAAGACCTTCTATTATTACCCTAAAATTATTTAAGCTGGGAGAAACAGAAGGCACAACAGAGAATTTTTTTGTACTAAGTAAGTCTCTTTAAGTCGTTGTCCTTCAGAATATAACATCGATGTGTCTATTTTCGCGTATAATGGTATTTTCAAAATAATGTACAAATAATCCCTATGTTTTCCCTTAATTTTTGATTCTAGGGGAAAATTGAGACATTTAAGAGAAATTCTATGGCCAGATTTGGATTCAGCTACTCTAAATCCATAACTGTATCCTAGTCAATTGTCACGTGCAGGACAATTTTTGGTATGGCCTGCGTAAACAGAAATCGCTAGACATTTTCTTACTTTGTGCATCTAGGGGAAAACTGAGAAGTGTACGAGAAATTCTGAGGCCAGATTCAGATTCAGCGGCTCAAAATACATAAGGCTAGCCTTGTCACTTGTCTCTGTCAGACCACTCTTTTGGTGGGCCTGTGCAATTAATCACAATTTGATGATTCCAGTATTTTGTAATAGTAACGTTTTTTTTTGTAAAAATTGTAACTGTTTTGTTAAAAATTAATTTTTTATGTTTGAAATTCAAAAAATCTTTCCTTTTTTAGTTTAAAGTTTCTCTCTTTTTTTAGAACTGTTGTCGCTCAAAATAACGGTTTTTTTTTTTTTTGAAAATTCGTATTTTCAGCTGGAAAATTTCACAATTTGATATAAAATTCAAGTGTTTGATCGAAAGTTCGAATTTTTTTTAATTAATTATTTTTTAACTTCTTCAACTTAGTTACTTATTCATATATTTTGTTATAAATTTAACTATTTTGTTCAAAATTGGTCTCTCTTTTTCTTTAAAAATAAATTTTGTCAACTAAGAATATAACCTTCTATTTCAATTTCATCTGTTTGTTTGATAATTTAACATTCTTTCTGGAAATTAAAACTTTTTCGTAGAAAGCTATTTCTTTTTGTTAAATGAAAGCACAACCATTCAATTTCTGTTTATGTAAGGATCTTTTTTAGTTTAAAAATTCAACTATCTTGTCGAAAACCAGATAAAAAACCCAGATATTTAAAAAGAAAGATTTATTTTCAAACACAAATTTGAGTAGTTATATTTTGAGTTAAAAAAATTAATTTTCCATGAAAAACGAACTTTTAACAAAATAGTCAGATTTTCAAAGAAAAAGACTTACTATACGTCGCAGTACGATATTTCGAAAAAATAGATAAATTTAAAAGCAACAGAAAATAATTTTCAACTGAATGTTGAATCTTTTAACCAAAAAGAAAAATTTTTTGAAACAAAATGATTTATTATCATAACGAAAAAATGTTTAGTCTACCCGTGCAGAAACCGCCATTTTTTCCCCGGTTCCAGATTTGGGCCAGGCGGGGGCACCTAGACTGGGCCTAGTTTGAATTTTTAATGGTACGAGCGTGGGCCCGGATAGCGTCAAAGTTCCTAAAGTTTAAGACAGATTGCGTGTTTTTATTACAAAATGAGAATCATCGAAACAAGATTTATAAAAATGCCAAAAATAAAAATCACTCTAATGGTCCGGAGACATCGTGCAATCCGTAGTATCCCGATTATTCCCGAATAATATTTTTACATTGGGACTGCGCGTGACGAATCTTCTCAAATTGAGAAAATATTTTCTTTAAATTATCAAGTTTAAATGCATTTTTAAATAAATAAATTCACTTTTAGGTGTGCAGAACTTTTTATAAAAATGGATTGATTTTCAATAAAACTTTTCTTTATTTTAAAACTGTAAGTTTATCTACTTCAAATTAAAATGAAAATTATTTCCGTGAAACTTCGAGCTTTGAGTAAGAAAATAAAGGATGGCAAAAAATCAAAAATAAACTGGGGTTTGTTGCATCCCGGTTAAAATTGAAAATTTTATTTAGCCTTTAAGGGCATGTGACATACCCAAATGCCTATATTACCGCCCTTAATTAATCCTTTCTCTACATTTTTTTATTTTTTTTTCACCTAAGATCCTTTTTTGTAATTAAAATGTCGAGCTGAAACATTGGGAAATGTTTTAGTGTACCATAAATTACGTGAAGGTATATCATTTGGATAGGAACTTCACTGGGAATTATTTCCGACCAAATTAAAACTGGGAGCCTTTTTCACATCTTTTTTGTGAACCTCATCATTTTTTGAAATTTCGAACTTTTTTATACATAACATATTGGCTTCAAACTTTGAGAAATGGAAGAGAATTATCATGTCTTAGAACATGAATGTGCTCATACTTCTAAAATGTTAAATAATAACAATCTCAAAATTCAAAGATTTAAAGGTGAAATATGGCCACGTGCACAGTAGGTCGAAGTGAAAATGATGAAGTTAGTCGAATAGTTTGAGTTTAGCGAACAATATTTGTGGGTCGGCATCAGAAAAGAGTTAAAAAAAATTTGAAATCGGGTAATATCTTCTGTTTCATTTTTTGATTTGAAAAATCAAATTTTGGAAAATTCCAAAAAATGTCCCTATTGATTCAGAAATTATGGACATCTTTTTTAACTTTCAGTTTTTGCTAGTGAATAATAATAAAAAGTTATCCTATAAAATGAAGCTAATTGTCCTATCCACACATTTAAAAAAAAGTTGAATATGTCGAACCTGAAATTTCTTCAGCTTCAATGTAAGAAACAGACTGTATTTTTGTTTTTGAAGGTCATACAAATCTGCTTGCCTTCCGCTTCCCCAATAAATTAAAAAAATTATTTCCTGAACTCTTTATTAGCTATTCGCTAAAAAAACAGTTTTGACGCAATAGCAACATAAAAATTTGCCCTAATTTTCGAAGCAATAGGGAAACTTTTTGAATTTTCAACTCAAAAAGGAGAATAGAAGATATAACCCACAAATATTTTTCGCTCAGCTCATACAATTACACTAATTTGATCATCTTTACTCCGCGCTAATAATTTTTAAGCAGACGGGTCGTTTAGAAGAATTAAGGATTTATTAGCATATTGTGTAATATCCATAAGAAAGGCCGTATTTCCCTTGTCTGGTTGTCTCCTTCCCCTTTACTAATAAAATTTATTTTAACTTTGGTATTGCAAAAAGCGAAGGGCTGTTCACTGAGATTTCAGGTGACAATATATTTTGCGAGAAATATCAAATAATTTTGGATCTCTGCGGGGTCAGAGAGTCCTTTGTTTCAAACTTAGCAATAAAATCAAAATTAAACAAACATTGAAATTATACCCAGAGTAAGCTTTAGCAAATTGGCATCCATAGTTCATAGCCTACATTAACCTATAGCTTAAGCCAGCCCTGACTACGCGAGTGGATCCAACAGAATAACCATCAAATTATTGAAGTTATTTATTCCTCTTTTTAGTTAAAAATTTATTTCTCTTTTATTCATTGAATATTTATATTGGTGAGAAAACCGGAGACATCAAACTCGCTTCCTGCTTCCGAAAGCGAGCTCGTGAAAGTGTGGCTACCAAAGCTGCAGTGTTGGAACATACGGCAATCACTATAACATCTGATCCTAGAAGGCTTTCTCAAAATTAATTTCGTTTTGGAAAATTGAACAGTTTTATTAATAGCTACTTTTTTCAATGTTCATGATTTTAGTAGGATGGAAAATTAATCTTTTTCCCTTGAAAATGTAATTTAATTGCAAATCCATTTGTTTTGAATAAAATTCACCTTTCTCATTAGCAAATTACTCCTTTAGCCTGATGATTTATATTGTTTGTTTGAAATTAAACTCTTTTGTTAAAAGCTCATATGTTTTATTTATGATTAAAAAGTCGCGTGAGCCTATAGTTTAACCGGAGTAATTTACCACGATTTGATGTAATCTGGAATAATCGTATGCAATCCGAAGTAATCTTAGGTGACACGAAGTAATCTACGTCCGCTGGGCCGCACTATGAGCTATTTTCCTCTCAAATTATTTTTATTAATAATGAATTGTTGCTTTATTTCCATGAGAGAAATTTGGAGAATAAATAAATAAAGGATCAAAACTTTTAATTTCAATATCAAATTTCTATGCCTGCAGCGCCACCACAGTGGTTGGTGCAGCTGCGGCACCTCATTTTTATGAGCAATAGTGCCAAAAGTGCGAGCAGACCCTTTCCCGCCTATTGGGAACGTTGCAATCCTACAAAAGAGAAAGCAATTGCCCCAAACGTTCAGAAAAAGATTTTCGGGCAGAAATTAAACAGTTGAAAGTAATTTTTCACAAAAAGATTAAAAATCTAAAGATTAAAAAAGATTACAAAATATTTAAAAAAGGTGTAAATATTTAAAAGGATTTTGAAAACTTCACAAAGATTTGACGGATCTCAAAGTTTAAAAAAAGGCGTGAACACCATATTTGAAAGATTTCACAAAGATTTCAAAGATCCCGGAAATTTCAACAAAGCATGTGGCCATGCTTTAAAAATTTCAAAAAGACTTTAAAACTTTGAAAAGGTTTCAAAGACTTAACAATGTTTCTAAAGGGTACAGTAAATTAGAGTTTAAAAACTATCAAAGATTTTTAATGTACCTAATTTATGGTAGTTGCCCTGCCCTTTAAAATAAAAAAGATTTCAAATTTATCTTGGTTGACAGCTATTTAAAGTCATATCAATTTTCTAACTTTCCATATTTGTTTTGTATACCCCCGAGTTTTCACAGATAAAAAATATTCCCTAATTTTTTTAAACTTCATTTTTGTACAATTACTGCGAGTAAATTTCAAATTTATTAATTTATTTAAAACAAAAATTGTCCTTTCTACAATAAAAGATGATTTTCCAAAAAAATACTTCAATTTTACGCAAAATAATTATATTTTGAACATAATAGTTGAATTTGCGACCTCAAAAGGTAAATTGCCAGCACAAAGTGTGATAGTTTATATCTCAATCCAAAAAGATCAAATTTATGACAAGCAAAACATTTTAAAACCAAAGACGAATTTTGAAAAAATAAAGATTTCTCACTCAAGAAAGAAATAAAATTTTATCTAAATTGTTCAGTCTGGGAGCCGAAAGTGGAATTTTCCCCAAGAAAATTTAGTTTTCAAACAAAAAATATATACTTTCGAGCAAAAATATTAATTTTACATGAAATTGATGCATTTTTACCTATCAAACATGAAATTTTCAACTAAGAAGATTATTTTTATTTACTAAAAACGGAGCATTTTCAACTAAAAAGATCAAACTTAAAAAAATAGAAAATTACATTTTGAGTTAAAATATTAAGGTTTAAGAAAAAAAAGTCCTTACGACTAAACATTTAAATTTTCAATCAGAGACTTAAGCATTCAAGCTGGATCATCAATTTCAAAAAATTGGATTTCAACCTAGCAGTTAGCCATTTAAACAAAGACATGAATTCTCAAATAAATATTTGAATTTTCTGTTAAAAGAGATTTCAAATGACTTTTCACGATCAAAACATGAGTTATTAAGGAAGAAATAAGTTTAAAAAAACATTGAATTTGCAATTCACAAATACGAATCTTAAACGAAAAAAGAACCTTTCAATGTAACTGTTGAATTCTCCACTAAATAGTTGCATTTATATCCAAAATATATGAAATTTCACTTATACTCGATAAACTTTTAAAACAAAAATTTCAAATTATAGTTGAATTTTTATCCAAAAAACATTCCAATTGATTTCTCAAGATCAAAATATGACCTTTTTTTAAACAAAAAATAAATTTCTGCAAACAAAAAAGAATGAATTTTGAATCATAAAAAACAATGTTTTTTTTAACTATCATAATGAAAATATAACGAAATAGTTGAATTCTTGATCAAATAGTAGCATTTTAATTTTTTCGATAAAAGATGAAATTTGTACTAAAAGAAATGAATTTTTAATCAAACCCGACACATTTTTCTTTTAAAGTTGAACTTTCACCCAGAAAAAATCCAGTCGTTTTTCAACACCAAAATATGAATTTTGAACAAAATGTAAATTTTAGTATGAAATAGAAAAATTGTTCACAAAACAGTGTAATTCTCAATTAAAAATTATGTCTTTTTAATAAAACAGTTGAATGGTCAACCAAAAATGAGCAATTTTAATTTTTAAAAATTTTTTTAAACAACTTTATCTAAAAAAGAGGTAAGGTAAATGCACCTATTTGTGTCCATGTAAGGGTTACGACAGAATTTAAGACCAATAAAAAAGTGTAATCCATTCCGATTCTCTAAAAAAACTGTTACTGATGTAAGAATATACATTATTTTATAGAAAAAATGTTTGTTTTGGCAAATTGATACAAATTGCACCGGAAAATCTGAAAATCACGGAAAGATGTCATTGTACTTCGTTGTGTCCAACTGATTCGCTTTTGGATGTATTTGCGTCCACCGTGTTGCCCCTATTTGCCTCAGGACGCAAACTGGTACTGATGCGGCAGCAGCATTTTGCGCCCGGTACGATCGCATTGGTTAAATCGCAAATAGGGACAGAATTTATAGGACCCTATTTGCGTCCGCTCTTCAGAGGTTATGATCAGTTTTGGACGCAAATAAGTGCATGGACGTGAATAGGTGCATTTACCCTATGGCTTTTCAACAAAATTATTGAATATTCTACTAAATAGTTGCATTTCTATCAAGAAAAGATGAAACTTATTATAAATCTGGTGAATTTGAAAATAAGAAAGGCAAAACTTTAAAAAAAGGTTGAATTTTCAACCGAAGAATTGAGATTTTATTCAAGGAAAATGAAAGTGCTTCTAAAACGCATGAACTAAAAAGAACTTCAATCAAATAGTTAAATTTTTCTCAAAAGAAGATTCCACTTAACTTTTCAACCAAACATTTGCATTTTTGCACAATTAAAACGAAAATTCTAATAAGATAGGTTAATTTTTAAATCAAAAAGACCAATTTAAAAAAAAAAATTGCATCCAGAAAATACTCTAGCTTACTTTTCAGAAACTAAATATGAATTTCAAACAAAAGTTTAATGTTCTAGAATTAGATTGACACTTTTTAACCAAGAAGAAGAATTTTTAACAGTTGAGTTGAATTAGCAACCAAAAAGGATTCCTTTTGAAGAAAATTGCTGACTTTTTATCCAATTAATCGAATTTATAACTAAAAAGATCATCTTCAGGAGAAAGTTTTTTGCGAATTTATAAAAATTACGTACAGGAGTGAAGGACGCCCTCCCAACTACAGTACA
>JAWWLR010004302.1:0-11168 GCA_035041075.1 Acraspis erinacei
TGCTCAGGGACAAAATGTCCACTCGTCGCTACCTCTTCGACAAGAAGTATCGTATTAGCCTATCCACAAGAGAGGATCGGCTGGTACCACGGGAAAACGTGTAACACTCATAGCCAGTTCCTGAATCAATGAGTCTGAAATATCGGCCAGTAGTGTAGCAGCGGTCCTCTCCCTATGGAGAGGACTCTGGAGTCACGCTTAAGGCTTATAAGGGGACGCAACGGGATCACCGAAGCGTCAGGGGCTGCAGCGGTCTCAACCTACAAATAAATAATAATAATAAATTCTATGAGTTATGGATAAGCATTTGTGTGTTTATTCAACAAGAAAAATGAAATTTTTTATTTGAAAATGTATGTACAATAGAACGAAAATGTATGGATACACCGAATAATGGCATTCAATTGTGCATCGTTTCCAAGGTTACCTAAACGAAAGTTTAAAGGTAGTTATTAGCATTTGGTAACATTGACAAAACTAATTATTTATATTTAGAAACAGTCCAAAACTATATTTGTTAACTATGTTCAATTTTTGTCAATTAGTAGCACAGAATCATGCCTGAATGAACTTGCCTTAATGAAGCGACATATTTAAAAAAAGTGCCAGAGTTAATAAAATTTTTGTTGAACTACTGCTTTGAACAATGAAAATTGTTCACTATCTTGAAATCTTCCTAAGGTTCTATCCATTTTCTTATTTATACTTGATTACGTTGAAAAAAACTGAGTATCTACTAATTAAAATAGCCGCAAAAGGTATTTGTTCATTCAATTTGTTTAGACAATCATTAGTTATCATTAAAAAGTAACAAATTATCTTTAATCAGTTAAATTAAAAAATTATTTTTCCTTTGAAATTGTTCAAACTGAGTAGGTATCAATAGAAAAATCGCCGACAATTCCATGAATTCATTGTTACGTACTCATTTAATTATAACAAATTCATTAAATTTTTTATAATTGCTAAGCTCCCAGGAGTGTCTCCTGAATAATTACTTTATTGATTCTAGGTATTTGGGATTAAATCCACGTATTTCTAAAAAAGCGTTACTATCACACAAGAAATTTTTCATTTTTGTAATAAATAATATAAAAGTCGAAAAGCTTTAGATTTGAAATAAATAATAGCATCTGAAATTAGTGAGTTAATGACATTATTCTCGATTTATTTCAACACATTCGCGATAAAATTTGCAAACCATTAGTGCAGAAAATAATTTTATTAAATAAGATATTTTTTAAATTTTCACTAATTCCCAGTTTGAATACTGGGTCTGGTCAATTTCTTAGTGCATTTCTATGTTAAAAAAGCCTTCATATTTTCAGGAAAAGGTTTAAATCAAAATTAATAAAAATAATCAAATAAAATACCAAAATCAATATTTAGAAAATTTCCTGAGTTTCCAATTTTAATTTCTGAGTTTCTGAAATTCTTTCGAGTTCAATTTTGTCACTTGAAAGCTTTAGAGTACAAAAAAATTATTTTCTTAATTACAAAACGTGGTGGAAATTTTTCTGAAAATAGGAGCGAATCAATTAGGATTTTTCTGTTAAAAATTATTGATTTAAATCTCAAAAAATTGGGATGATTTTGTTACGTCTATGTGTTTAAACATAAAAGTTAAAAGTCAAGAAAATGTTTAAAATTTGCAAAGAAGATATTTATTTAACATTTTTCGATCGCGGGTAACCAAGCTATCTATCGGCAAATCTAGAATATTAGAGAAGATGGTTCTCGAAGCACATGCGAGTTTGATGATAGCATTCTCATTTTCAAAATTGAAGAGAATATAAGATGTAGGTTTGTGTTTTAATATAATGTTAATAACAAAATGTAAGCTTTTTTAATTTATTTAACAGAATAACTTAAAAAAAGAGATTGAAGATCACTTCACTGCGTTTTAAAAATAACCCTATGTAGCGAAATTGCTTGATTAATAATTATCTAAAACATTTTTAATTTCTGTCGGATCTCTTATAAATAAAAACTGCCTACTTTTGAAAACGTCCTCATTATTAGAAATTGGTGGAAGTGAAAAATTTTATTATAATAGTTCCAAAATATATTTGACCTATATCGAGTAAAACCTTTGATTGAAGTTTCTCTCTATATTATAAAAATAGATTTTCCTATTAAATGAAAATTGTTGAAATGTTAAAAGGCATATAACTTTTTTGTCATCAATATTCTAGACCCTAAAAACATATATCAAACGCTTCCATACATACGACTAGATAGAAACCCAAAAGAATTTATGATTTTAGGACTCTGTAAGGACTGAAACGTAAAAATCTGTTAAATATTAGAGGTCGAAAATTTTGACGATTAAATTACGCTCTCCTAAATGAGAATTTTTAGAATCCATTTTTTTTGGAAATACTGAAGGGATTAAATTATTATGCAGGAAACGCTAAAAGTATCTCATAGCTTCAAATCTCTCTGTATGTGTACATTTAGTTTGACATATTTCTGCTTTGAAAATGCCGCATAGCAATATCAACTAGTGGAGGATGTCTTGATTACTGCTTATTACTTGCGCAGTTTGCAACATTTCAATCAAAACTTAACCCACCGACTCGAGAGTAAAGTTCTGTTCATATGCATGTAAAGCATATAGCATATTTAAACACATTAATGGTGAGTCGGCTCTGTTATTGACTTAATTTTCTCTCATAAATCACTTTTACAAATCGTACAAATTATGTATTGTTACTTTTTGAAACTCTTTTTTGTTTACAAGCATCATATCCAGGTATCACAATAGGGTTATCAAAACTGTTTTCTTTCCGAATTTTCATAAATAAAAAAAAATGGATCGTAAATTTTGAGTTTTCATGCAAAGAAGATTAAATTTGACAAAAACGTCAAATTAAAAAAAAAGAGATTTGAAATTTAAACAAAAAAAGTTAGCTTTCAATTCAAAGAAATTTTTTTGTACAAGACCTTTGAATTATTTTAAACAAATAGAATACGTTTTTAAGAAAATTTTCGAAATTTCCACAAAATGCTGAAACTTTTAGCGTTTTCTTAATTAACAGAATGTATATGCATATATTTTGTTTTTAAGATATGAAATAAGATAACACAAATATTATGAACAAAATAATAAATCGCAAATGGTAATCAAAATAATAAAGATCGAAGAAAATGGTACATCGGAAAAATATAAATTAGAGCAAATGGAAAGTAGGCTCCTCCATGGCCAGCAATGTCCGAATAATAGGATTTTTTAATAATAGGAATTCGTTTACAAAAAATTATATTTAGAGGATCCGCGAACCCACGGAGTTTAACACGTATTTAAAAAAAGACATTTATTCAATTTTATTTCGAATTGTCAATATTAGGCAAGTCAAATTAATCCTCAGCATTTTCTTTAACCCTTATATGCACAACCAACTTTACCCACTCTAATACGCAATCAGGGTACCCGGATACCCACTTCTAGTTGTAAATATATTGTTAGTAAAAATATGCTTGAAACCATCTAAAATCGATTTATTTCAATGAATAAAAATAATTATGAACTATTTGAATTATTTCTGAGTGAAATAGTCAGTTTAGTCCCTTTGAAAATAAATCAGAGCAGAGGTTTGGGATGCACCGCAGGTCGCGAATGGTCAGTTTTCGCATTCAGTGGTCGGCAGATTATAATTATTTATTTATCAGCCTATATTGTCTCCTATTAATCAATGTCAAAACTTATTTACAAGGCATTAAATACATTTTTGTCCAGTGGGTACCCGGGTACCCTGGTTGTGCCCTGGGACTACTGTTTCTCAACAGATAAATTTACATGCAAAATTTTTTTTTTGGTATATGTAACCAATCAGATAGCTTCTAAACAAGTCAAACCGTGAGGAACCGGGAGCTCAAATCGAAAAAAAAGGATTTCAAAAAGTAATTGATGAAAATGTAAGGTATTGGGCACCCGGGTACCCGGTTGTGCGCATAAGGGTTAAAATCAGCTATAGAATACAAAAGAATCTTTTCTTCTTACATTATTGGCCCAATAAGTCTGTTTTATAGTGCCCCAAAAAAAACCTCTTTAGTGAAAAATTGAGTTGCGCGCGTTTTTGGTGCTTATTATGATTTTTTTACGGATTTTTAAATATGCATTGTTTCTGATATATAAACACTTTTTATAACAATAATTAGATATTTGTATGAATTTCTTAAATAATTTCGTATTGTTTTTAGCAATTTTCTCTTAGAATAGTGTTGGACATTAAGGTTTTTTTCATATTTTTAAACTTATTCTTAATTCTTCAGTTAGATCGAGGGAGCTTAATTTAAAAGACATTTTTTTAAATAATGTATTATTATTTATAATTTTATTCTCAGGATAATGCTGGATAGTTACAGCTGTTTCTATTATTTAACACTTTTAGTCTTTTTGCTGATTAAAATGAGACAATAGTTCATTAAAGTTAAGAAACACAATTTACAACAAATTTGTAATATTTTTAATGGTTTTATCTTAAAATAATGCTAGAAAGTTGCGGTTTTTCTGAAATTTCAAACTTTTTCTCAAAGATCAGCTATATTTATGTAAGATAGTAGCCTTTTTTCTGAAATTTAAAACTTTTTGATACTGCTTACTCAGTAAGATAATAATTAATGTAAAGTAAAAAACAGAATTGTTTAAAAATATTATTATAGTTTATAACTATCTTCTGTTAGAGTAATGCTAGAAAGTTCCGGGTTTTTGTAAAATTATCAGCTTCTCTACTTTAAGGAAAATTTACATTTAAGATGATCCTTATTAAAATTTTGAAGAACATTTTAAATACGTGATTTATAACATGAGAATATACACTTGCAAAAGAAAAAGAGATTGTTGAAAAAATGATTTATTTCATTGTTCATTTATTCATTGTTTAAAACTGAAAAGCCAAAGAAAAGATAAAAATCTGAAGTAGAAAAAAAAATTCCCGAAAAATCCGAAACTTCCCAGCATTGCTCTAAAAGAAGATAGTTATAAATAAAAATAATTTGCTTAAAAAATTATGTTTCTTAAATTTTATTATTTTTGACTTCGCTATAAGGAAAAAATTGACAAAAAGTAGAATATTAAAAAAAAATTGCAACTTTTAGCATCATGCAAAGATAATATTATTTGAAATGACAATAAATTGTTTAAAAAATTAAATTTATTAACTTGAAGTAACTCTTCCAATTGAAGTAGAAAGTTGTATTTTACGTATTATGAACAGCATATAAATAATAAACTGCAGAAAAAACATAACTGGCTACATGCTAGTTAGCTGCATGCTAAAGGGCAACCGCCCCCTCCCCATTTTATTCCAAATCCGAGAAAGAAATTCCGTAATTTTTTTTTTTACTTTAACATGTGAGGTTTTGACTTGAATTTTCCCATGTAAAATGCATGGGGAAAAATCACTTTTTTGAGTTTTTAGAATAATTTTTTATTATTTGACAAAATGTTAAGGAAAAGTATGGGGACCTGTGAAGGATTATCCAACTAACAATTTCATGTACCAAAAATATGGGTTTGACACCCCAAAGAAATCCCCACGAGTAACCTGAAAACTACCCTGAAAACGAAAAATGTCAATTCATCATGCAATTGACCGTTTGAACACTGTATTCTCGTCTTTTTTCACTTAAAATTATCATTATTGGTCCAGTGGAATATTTATTATCATTCGTTAATTAATTTTTAATTATTTAAACAAAATTGAATTTGTTTAAATAATTTTTTTAAAGAAAATTCGTTTTCCCCTAAAAAGTATTACTATTAGTCTAGTGGAGTATTTATTAACATTTGTTCATTAATTTTTTATTGTTTAAGCAAATGGAATTTGTTTAAACAATTTGTTTTTTTCAAAAATGCCTTTTCTTTTCTTAAAAAGTATTACTATTGGTCTGGTGGAATATCTATTAACATCTGTTCATTAATTCTCAAATGTTATCAAAAAATTAAATTTGTTTAAACAGTTTTTTATTAATAATTATTAATATTTCTTTAGTGGAATTTTTGTCAACATTGTTTGATTAATTCTATTTTTTGAATTTTTTATATCAAATTATTACTATTGGTCTACTGAAATATTTAACAACATTGGTTAATTAATTTTGGATTATTTAAACAAATCCCATTTGTGTAAAAAAGTTTTTTTCCAAAAATTCGTTGAACTGACAGCTTATTTTCATTGAGTGACATGAATTTCTTTTCATATATTTTGCAATGATTAAAACAATAATTTATTATTTAATTTCAAATAATAATAATATTGAACTAAAATTTGTTTGCATAATTAAAAATTAATGAACCAATAATGATAAATACTCCACTAGACCCACAGTAATAATTTGTACTTAAAAAAAGTCGAAACAAAATTATTTTAACAATTTCCATTTGTTACAATAATTGAAAATTAATAAACTAATGTTAATAAATATTCCACTAGACCAAAAGTGAAAATTTTTAGGGAAAAAACAAATTTGCAAAAAAAATTATATAAACAAATACCAATTGATTAAAAGATTAAAAATTAACGAACCAATGTAATAAATATTCCACTATACTAATAGTAACAATTTTAAAGAAAATAATGTCAACAAAAAAAATTGAAAGAAATTCCATTTGTTTCAATAATTAATAGTTAATGTACCAATGATAATAAATATTCCACTAGACCAATAATAATAATTTTATGTAAAAAAGACCAGAATACAGTGCTCAAAAGGTCGATTTCAAGAAGAATTGACATTTGTGGTTTCCAGGGTAGGTTTCAGGTACTCGTGAGGATGTGTGATACATGAAATTCTTCATTGGATAATTCTCTACGAGCCCCTATACTTTCCCGTTACATATTTTGAAACCCTAAAAAATTATTCCAAAAACTCAAGGAAGTGATTTTTCCCCTTCAATTTTACATGGGAAACTTCAAGTCAAAACCGGCACCTGTTAAAAAAAATAAAAAATAAAAAGTAGGGAATTTCTTTTTTCGGATAATTAATGAAATGGAGGGGACCGTTGCCCTGTCAAAAATGAAGCTTTTTTGAGCTACCCTAATGACCACCCTATTCAGCTGTTAGCTCTCTTTAGCATGTGAAAAGTCAATGTGACAGATAAACATTGAATAAAACTAAAAATGTGATAACAATTTTGTTGAAAGTAATATTATTAAATTTGTTTTGCCGAATATAAAATTACAAATACTAGGCTTTAGGAAAAGTTAGACTTTTATTTCTCAAAAGTTGAAACTTATTATCGCACGGATGATTTAAATTATTTCTGGACTTGAAATTCAATATTGTTACTATACATTTTGGCTTATCTTAAAATCAGGATCAAATATTTACAACAAAAAAATGAAAAAGAATTTTATGTAAAAAAAACGAACCGCCACTTTACAAGCAATGATTGCGGGTATTTCCCAAGAGTGAATTAATGAAAAGGCAATTTTGTGAATAGAATTTTTTTATAAAATTATTCAACAGAAATATAGATATTTAAGACAATAACCTTTTTATTTTAATTTCCTGAAAAACAAAAAAATTTATTATTTTATATGAAAACCCTGATTTTAGAAGTGATTAAAAATTAAAAATTAATTTTATTTGATACTAGATTGATACACACAACAGGTCTATATAAAATATTGATTGTTTCCACAATTAGATAACCGACTTATAATCTAGTAGAATACATCTTAAATATGTCAAAACTAATTTAGAGGAAAAAAGAGTGGTTAATAAAAAATATTTGCGACCTGAAACCAAAGATTAATAACATTATAATTCCTTCTACTTATTCATTAGTATATTTAGACGTCGTTTTAATGTTTGATATATTACTGTCAATTTATTTTTAGATTGCAGTGAAGGAAAATGGAATTGACATAAGAATCTTATAAAACAGTGAAAAATTAACCTTCAATTGCTGTTAGAACTGTTTTAATTATACAGTTTCGTCTTTTGATAAAAAAAAAATATATTATCAACATTTGTCAGGATTTACAATCTGCTTCTATTTATATCCATAATATCAAACTTGGTTACGGAAGATTTCGAAAAAACCTTATCTAAATTAACTTTCGAAACGATGGGCTATAAACGGTATGTAAATGTCTTTTATAGTACTCATGAATCTATTCCATTTACACTTGAAAACGAACCATCCACCTTTAATTTTTAGATTTTAAAATTCAAAAAGGAATAGTCCAAATTTAATTACAAACTGGTTTTAAAAACCGCGTTGATCCAGTTGTGACTTAACTTCTAAATCTTGTCATTTTGACATTCTCATCGTAATGAGAAGGTATTGGTTTTATGTAAAATTCGACTTAGTCGGTTTCCATCAAATCTCCACGTTTTGAGGCCACCTGAGTCAGAAAAAACTATTTTCACGAAATGCCTGTCTGTCTGTCTGTCTATTAGCACGATACATTTTGATAGATTGATGAGATTGGACTCTGCTTTTGCACACTTCTTTAAGGCCTAAAAAGATGGAACGAGTTTGTTAACCACGCATTTTGGATAAAAATTCAAAAAGTTAGAGAGATTTGAAAATTTCATGTGAGACTGTTTATAATACATGGAATTACGAAAAATTGATCTATATGACTTTTTTGATTAAATACAAATTACCAGACTTATAGCATTTTCAAAATAAAAAAAATAAAAAACGAAAATTAACATTATCAGCCAAACCACGCAAGATACGAAAAAAGTCTAGAGAGGAAAAATGTTTATTTCTTAATTTGCTATAATATTAGCAAAAAAACTTTTGGAGTTTCCTTCAAAAATCGAAAATTCACATTTTTATTGCATAAATAGTAATGAAAAATCAAAAATTCACATTTTACGGTGAACGTGTGCAGATACAACAAATGATGATATTACAAAAATTTTAAACTCAAAAAAGATCTACAAATTTTGTCACTAGTCACTTTTTGATACTATGCGTAGTTTTCATAAAAAGTAACATTGGTAATAAAAAATCGACCCTCTGAGTGGGCACATTCTCATGAAAAACTAGTCTTATTCAATATCTTTTTCGTCTAGTGTATGGGTTTTCAAAAAAATTAATTCTTACATTTTCATCGTAATGAGAAGTAATTGGTTTTATGTAAAATTTGTCATAATAACTTTCGCAAGATTGATCAGATTGAATTTTGCTTTGGTGCACATTTTAAAGGCCTATAAAGAAAGAAAAAGTTCTTTAACCAGCTATTTTTGATTAAAATTCAAAAAGTGAGATCATTTTAAAAATTTTTGAGACCATTTTTCTCAAGATTTAAAAATTTTATGTACGACTATTCATAGTACTCGGGCACTCAAACATTATATCCCTTATGACTTTCTTCGATAAAAAGAAAATTGTCAAATTTATAACATTCTCAAAATAAAAAAAAAAAAATAAAAAAAGAACAAAATGAACATTTTAAGCCAATCAGCGTACGATATGAAAAAAGTCACAAGAAGAAAAACGTTGCTTTTAAGAGATCCTACTAGATGATCATAAGAACTTTTTGAATTTTCTAGCAAAATTGAAAATTCACATTTTGACCCCACACCGAAAAAATTAAATAAAAATATATAAATAAAATATTCCATTTAGCGGTCAAACTATGCAAAATACGAAAAAAATTATTGGACAAAAAGCATTCATACAGGAATGGTCTACACATTTTTTCTTAATCATTTTTTTTTATGTGACGCATAGTTTTAGTTTTAATAGTAAAAAAATAACATTACATAATATAGAAAAAAAAAATTTTAGATTCTCATCCTAATGAGAAGGTATTGGCTTTATGTAAAATTTGACTTAGTCGGTTTTCATCAAATCTCCACGTTTTGAGACACCTGATTCAGAAAAAAAACTTTTTACCAAGATGTATGTCTGTCTGTGGGCGTGGTAACTATAGAAAAAAAGATCAGATTGGATTGAGCTTTGGCACACTTTTTGAAGCCCCAAAAGAAAAGGATAATTTCGCTCGCCAGCTATTTTGGATAAAAATTCAAAAAGCGAGAGCATTTTCAATATGTTTCTAACCATTTTGTGTAACAATTCTACATGCGGCTGTTCGCAGTACTCAAAAAGGTGAACAACTTATCACAATCCAAAAAAACAAAGGAAAATGAAAATTTTAAGACAAGCAACTCACGATATGGAAAAAGCCACAAGAAGATAAACTTTGCTTCTTAGAGGCCGCACAAGATTATCATAACAAATTTTGGAATTTTCTAAAAACATAAAAAATTCACATTTTGATCGCACACAACACAATTAAGTAAATATAAATTAAAAATTCCATTTTGCATTCAACAATTTAGATACAGAGCGAGAAGATGTTCTTTTAATCATTAAAGAAAATAATAAAAACACGTATGTTTCAATATCAATACATATTATGGATTGTAAGGATATAAATTTATTGAAATGATACATGTTTCATCGCAAATGAAGATAACATTAATTGCAAAATAAGAAACAAATATTAGGGTAATTTTTAAACATAACATTTGAACTTTATTTTGCAATATCTGAATCAGCAGCCCCAGATCGAGGTACAGTAATAAATTAAGTATACATGTGATATAATAGAGTTGAATATAATGTAGAAAATTATCTATGCATTATCGACAAAATCGAGTGCTAAGCACGAAATATGTGCTGAAAATGTGTTCGTTAAAGCCAAAAGAGCTTTAACAAAAGAGATTTGGAAATCACCAAATTACAGTTGTCAATTCTATGATCTTTAATTTTAAAAGTCAGGAGCACTACTGCGAGACAAATACAAAGACAGAGCGCGGAGCGCGAGGTAAATACATAATCGACCGCGAAGCGCGAGATAAATACATCAACGACCTCGAAGCACGAGAAACAGCAGTCGCGCGCCCTAGGCGCGCTCAAACTGGCGAGCCGCTCGCAAAGAGCGCGATGAGAATGTGCCCGCGAAGCGAGCAGATTTGTTTTGGTCAAAAGATTGTTTTGACAGAAGGTTTTGTCGACTAATGCTAAGTTACCTTACAATACGTCTAAGGTCTTTTTGAAAGATGAAGCAGATCCTTAAAAAATCTAATATAAATCGTTGCTTCAAAAATAACCACACATTAGAAAATTTGTTAGTTAACACAAATGACTGTTAAAAAATATATAATTTATTAAATGTGATTTATTTAACGTCCCC
>JAWWLR010004363.1:0-11980 GCA_035041075.1 Acraspis erinacei
AGTATTTGCACAAACGTACCAGTTTGGTGATCCACTTGCCGGAAATATGTTTAAGGCCCAATTTGAAGAGTCCAATCCAGAGTAAAAAACGCTTTTCATATTTTCTTTTAATTTGGCTGATGTTATATTCATAATAACCATGCCTTAAAATATATTTCCGTTTAGAATTTAATGTGTTCCAAAAAAAAGATTTATTTTTTAAATGGCAATAAAAATAAAAAAAAAACAATTTTTCGAAAAAATGAAATTGATAGATATATTTTTTAATTCTAATAAAATTCAGGTGATCTATTGGCACCAAAAGAAACAGTTTGCTGTGAAGCAATTTTAGAATAAAATAAAATAAGTAAAGCCTTTTTTGGATCGCTATTATAAAAGTAAATAAAAAAATAAATAAAAGGCTTTCAACTATGAAAGTGTTGATTTTATTAAGTTTAATAATTAATTAGATTTTACTATTATTACATTAAAATCATTTGTTGATGCCATATATAATTGTTCTTAAAATTATTTTGAAGATATCCTGAAAATTTCATTTCAACCGGGAATGGGGTAATTATAGATCAAAGTTTTTGATCCTTGATAAAAGTATGTATATTTTTTTCTGGGGACCAGATTACAGAATATAATAATAGAAATAACTAAACTTTTTATTTGCGTTTAAGAATGTTTAGGTTTGTTTCGAAAAAATACATTTTCGACAAAAACATGAAAATCTTTTTGATACCTTATCTTAAATACCGTGGGACAAGCTACTTCCCACGGAATTCCTTATACTTGTACTAATAATTGTTTAAACATTAGAATGTTTACTTTTTATTTTTTGTAAGCTATTTTTTTTAGCTTTCTTAAAACGATTTTTTATTTAAAGTTAATTTCTTTTATTTGGAAAGTCTATGATTAAATTGTTGGGCAAAAATTGCAGTGTTTTTTAGAAGCTTTGTTAAAACCTTAGCGATATTGTTATAAAGGCATATAATGAAGATAACAAAAATTTAATATGCCTACTATTACTTCTGATGTATTCCAATAAAATATATATACAAGAACTGCCCAAGAAAAAAATCATTTTGAAGCTTTTGAGAATAGACTGACATATTTCACATGATTTTAAACATTTATAAATTATTGAGAGATTAAGGAAGATCTTGCCCAATGCTACTATATTCCTTTTGCTTCTTTAGTTCTAGGGGATATAAAGGCTTTTGCGGCTTATAAGTCTGTCAAAGAAATAATAATTGCAATTCTGTTTGTACGGAGAAAAATGACAGGTCACTTTGACCATCTAGATGTGCAGGCAGACTATATTGGAGGTTAAATATAGGAGTCGAACTCATTCTCATCGAGGCTAAAAATAATCATCCTGAAGGGTCGATTCGTTCATTATAGAGGTTCGATTTGATCATCTCAAAGAGTAATTAAATTTGAAAAGTGATTGATTACAGCAAATAATAAGATTAGAGTTATTAAGGAAATTATAAATGGAACCTAAATTATTTATTATATTTTCTCCATAAAAATAAGTGAACGATTTTATTCTTACCTTTACCTTAAACATTCAGTCATTTTAAATAAGCATACCAACGGTGACTAATCAGTTAGGCCCACTACGACGGGTCATTTGCTCTTCCGTCGTGGTGGGCCAACCTGATTAGTTACCGATGGTCAATAAGACCATCCCGAGAGGATAACTTGATCATCCCTGATAGTAAGTTGGACCCTCTTATGACAGTCAGACATGTCATAAAATGGCAGGGCTCTGACCAGGTCAAAAAATTCTGTATGGATCTTTAGACCATCTAGAAGAAGGGTGTGGCTTTCCAAACGTTGAACCGCTAATTTTGACTATGCATTTTTTCCCTGGGGAAAATTATTTCTAAAATGATTAGCCCAATATTTTTGACAATAAGTACGATCAGCAAATAAGCCGAGTTGTTGATTTTTTATAGGGTTTTCTATGTCACCACGTGCATAGTACACTTTATCACACAAATCCTTAGGCTTATCGGGTAAATTATACTTACTATATGTCTTGAAATTTCTCACAATATTGTCATTTCAGTCTTACAGATAATTCTGCGTTCATGGTTACAACTACAGTTGAATCTGGATCTAGTGTTTCTCAGAATTGACACATATTTTAGTTATTCCATTGTAGGCTTAAGTACCTTATTTATTTTATAATTTTTTTCCATCCCTAAAATATATTTGATATTATGACTATCACACCAATCAGGCATCTCTTGACAACAAAAAACACTATCGCCACGAAATATAATCTTAGCCATGTTGTACAAAAACTCCTTACTAACGAAGCTAATGTTGCCTAAGAATGACTAACTTCATCTTACTTGGAAGTTTTAAGGTAATTTACTAACAACTATTTTCGACAAAAACACATAAATGTAGAAACACGATCATGACCATAACAAACATGACAAAACTTACCTTCCTGCTTGACAAGAATTTAATCATCTGTAGCATCAAAATAAAGTATTATCTGCTTTGGTACTGTTTTATGAGCTAAAATAAATGTATTCACCATCAGTTCATGCATCTTAAATGCAAAATGCCTTTCAAAATTGTATTCCATAAGACATAAGGTAGAACTGCTTGCCATATCATCAGTTGTTCCTATAACACTTTGCATAGCAGGACAATTGCGTAAACAATTGTAGCCATTTTGATCTTCATAGCCTAATTTGAAGCCATAAATGTGTTGCCCCAATATTTTCACTATGTGATGGGTCACCTTATCAGCATCAGGTCTATTACGAAATATCTAAGTAAAATCTGTTGTCATACCAATCTTTTTATCCGCTTCTTTTAGTAAAAGTAAACCAACCTTTCTATTAATATCACTTGTAAAATTTGCCTATATTTCCCGATTTTTTACTTTGGAAAATTATTAAGTTGATAGTATACAATTTCTCTTGGCGAAATCCTTAATATTATAGTACTATAATACTGGTATTATACAGCTCTATAAGCCTTTTGCCTCATACATCTCATGCAATATTCGGGATAGCGGGCAATTCAGCACCTGCATATAAGGTTAATAAAAGAAAAGAAGCGCATAAGAGCAAGAGCTATGGTAGACATCATAATGATAGAAAGAATGGTCATATAAATGCAGTAATCACTGTTAACAAAGATCATGGTTTGAAGCTATGTTTAAGATGATCGACTTAGTAAGCAAGTCAAGAAAATAATTTCTTAGCTATTCCACGGCAATTTTTAATAATATTAGCTTTAGATCTTTTTTCAACATACTATTTGAAATTATTGAAACTGATGAAATAGCTCAAATAGCTATTAACTGACAAGTCTCTCAGTCAAAACTCTACAAAGCTGATATATTAATCAAAGATAAAATGACAAGAAATCCATAAGAGAATGTTATAATTAGTTTAAAAGGCTTATGGATTTTTAGAATATGCCAATAAAAGATATTAAAAATTTTCAAAGACAACCAAGATTATTTAAAGATAGATTGTCGAAGATGATTCAGACATTAACATCAAATAAAAGTAAGCACTTTGGTGGAAATTAAAAGGACCACAGAGTGATGTTTTGACTACAATTATTAGGCTCCCTATTAAGCTAGGATAGGATGGATATAATGAAATTATAAAAGAGTAATTAAGCAAAGGTCTTAAAGTTCAAAATTCTATTAAATAACTATTAGACTTTAGAGTAAGAGAGACAGATATAGCTGACGTCAGCCATGACGTTCTCGAGGTGACAGGGCGACTTGTCCGCAACGTTCATGCGTGGTCTGCTATAAAAAGGCGCGCACTAGTTTAGAAGCTCCCCTGTTTTGCATGATCCAACAAACTATGGTCCCGCTATTTTGAAGCTGACATGCGTTCGACTTGGAGTGCCCCAACTACCTCTACCATACAGAGTACCCTCACCATACACAGCGAATCCTGTGATTGATTGACTTTTTGTAACGTGCGCGTGGCGAGACCATGGTTTGTGGGATGATGCCTGTCTGGGAGCTGGTGACCAGAAACCTTATAAAAATCCTACAGCTGGAAACCAGCAATACGCTGCGATAGTAAGGCAATGCCATTTCTCTCGGCAAACTAATCACAAATCACTACGACTTCTCTCTCTCTCTCTATTGAGCAACCTACAGCTGGTAGCCAGCCCGAAGAACCCTCTATTGAAGGACGCGACGAACTTCTCCCACTCCGACCATTTCGTCATGACAATTGACACAGAAGAACGTAATATCCGTGCGCGCACCCTTCAAACGACATAAAATAACAGGTGGTATGCGCGAGCGGCGCAGCTTGTTCGGATCATGTATACTCAAAACGTGGATGTACAGCGAAAGTGACAACCGCTTATTGGTACCCAATTGGTGATGAACAGCCACGGTGGCGTGTACTTCACTAGAGGGTCCTTAGCCAGCCCTAATTTTTACAAAACAGCATCGCCGTCGCTCCCCAGATGAGAGCCGTTTCCGTTCCCCTAGGATTTAGTATTTTTGGCCCATCCCATGCCTTACATTTAGCAACATTAATCTTTTATTTGATTTGTTTTAAGAGGATGTTGTTTTATAGATTTCAATGGTTTTTTACTTAGTTCCATTTTATTATTTCCTTTTTTCCGTTATTTTTTATTTGTATTTTTTGAGAAAAATAACTTAAAACTTCAAGATTTTCTCCAACCGTCATGTTTAAAATAATTTCGATTTCTTACAAGTTTCAATCAAAAAATTTTAGAATTATGACTGAACACTTTGCATTTTAAAGAATGCCACTTTAAAATTTAAAAAGGAAAGGTTTCCAAAAAATTATTAATTCAGCACTTGAAATTATTAAAACTGCAAAATTCTACTTTAAAATCAAGAGGGTTTTAATGAATTTAAAAAAGTAACTCCTCGTACGCTCATAATTTGAAAATGGAAGTAACATTGAATATTTCATAAAAAATGCAATTTTCTAACAATATTCAAAGATGATATTATTTTAAATATTCATAAATTGTTTTAAGAATGATTTGTCTTAAATGAAGTAAATTACTAAGTATAAAATAAAATAATATATTTAATTAGATTTGTTAAGCTTCTAAGTCATAACAATCCTCTCCCATAAATAAAGTTGCTGTTTTTCCCTGTTTTCCGTTCAGTAGTCACCCTGACAATTAATCCAAAAATTATTGATATTCCAGACTTCTCTTTGAATTTTGTATACTGTTCAAATCTATTCAATTGCCTTATTAGAATACTGCATAATTTAGGATACTCCTGGTGAATATTACTGGTTTAAAATCTGTATTACATTTTAAAATTTAACTAGTGTTTCATTTTGATTTTAATAAATTGTACTTAAATTTAATACCATTTAACACTATTAAATATACACCGCTTTAACTGAACTTTACTTAAATTTAACTGAATTTTACTTAAGTTTTGAATTTACCTAAATTTTACTTACTGTTTGAAGTTATCTAAATTGTATTCAATCTTCAAATTTAGTTTTACAAAATAATTTTGAAAACTTCACTACAAGAAAATTTGGCTCAAAATGCTCATTTGCGTTTATTTTTTATTTTTGAAGAGCTATAACATTGGAACTTTTTTACCAAAAAATTTCATGCGAAAAATAAGCATACAACGAATTTTTGAATCTTGAAAAAAGGGTGTCTAAAATTTTTTTTAAATACGCTCACTTTTTCAATATTTGTCCAAAATGGCTGTGTGCCTATCTGCCTCTCTGTATGTTGATTTTTATTTTGTTAGCACGATTAATGTCTAAAAAATTGACAGATTGGATTCTCCTTTGGTATACTATTTCAGTGCCCTGAACCACAGGTAAATCTCGTTAGCCACCCAAAATGAAAAGATTAAATTTTGGGAAAAACGATACAAGAGAACAAAAAAATTAAAATCAAATAGTTGTTTCACCAAAAAATATCTAAACATTTTCTATACACTCTTGTTATAAAAATATATTAAAATTAAAAGAATAACACGCTGGAAAAGGGCTAAAGCTACAATAACATTTTACTTAAGAAAATTTTTCGCCCAAAGTATACCTACAAATTTTCTCAGAACCACCTTACTTTAGGATGCATAGTTTTAGTTTGAGTCATGAAGAATAATATTAAAAATAAGCAAATTAAAATTATCAAAAAACGACGCAAGCTGTAATAAAATGTTTGATACAATTGTTTTCTATTAGGATGCTCACTTTTTTATAGTTATGAAAATAAGACAATGGAAATACTTTTGCTTCATTGTCAATGCATATTATTAAGTGTAATAATATAAGTTTATTGAAACGATATGCATTTCTCAGGGTAGTTGAGAATAAAATTCAATGCAAAATAATAAACAAATATTAGAGTAATCATCACAAATAAAATTTGTACTTTATTTTGAAATATCTGAATGAGCACTCCACATCGAAGTAATTTGTTCGTTAAAGCCGAAGGAGCTTTAAAAAAAGAGTATTCACAATCAGAAAATTATAGTTGTTAATGCTTTGAACTTTAATTTTAAAAGGCACGATGTAAATAAATTATCGAGCGCGAAGCGCGAGAACCAACAGTGGCGCGCCCTACCCGCGGTCATATGCATAAAGATTGAAAAAAAGTTTGGACCAACCTTATGTACAATTTTGATTGTAACAAAAATCTGTATTCATTAATATGGATAGTGCAGATATGAGTTTGCGCATTCTATGATTTTCTCATCTATATTAATAAATAAAGATTTGTTCCATGAAAAAGTCTAAAATTTTTTTAGGTAAAAAAATCATCTTTTTTCATTAATCCAGGCGATAAAAGTCCGCATCATTTATATTAATCAATGAAGATAATTTTTGACTATAAAACTCTACTTTTGCTACATTTTTATACTACTCGTAAATTCAATCAATTTATCATTATGACTGTTTTCGATAAAATAAAAATTGTAAGAGTTATAGCATTTTCATAATCGGAAAAAAGAAACCAATATGAACATTTTAAGCCAAACAACGCATGATATGAAAAAAAGTCAAGAGAAGAAAAATGTTGATTTTTGAAAGCCCGACAAGATTATTATGACAACTTTTTGAAATTTTTCGAAATGATGAAAATCCGAAGTTTTATGATACAAAAAATAATGAAAAATCGAAAATTCCATTTTGTGGTCAAACTATGCAAGATAAGAAAAAATAATGAATCAACTAAAATTGTGCACCCTCAAAAGTTCTACAAATACTTATGTCATTAATCACATTTCGATTGGACGCATAGGTTTTGTTTTTAGTCGTAAAAAACAACATTAAAAATAAAATAATTAAAGTCTTGGAGAAAAGACACAAGCTATGAAACAGATATACAAGAGTCGCTCTTGTAAACAATATCTAAAACTCGTTCAAATTTGTCATTAATAATTTTTCATAGGACACGTAGTTTTCGTTTTAATCGTAAACAATAACATTCAAAATTAAAAGATTAAATTAGTCGAAAAGCGACACAATGTTCGACGTAAAATTAAGAGACTAAAGTTTTAGATAGAACGATTAGATTTTCTTTCAATCGTAAAAAATAAGATTAAAAATTAAAAATAGAAATTTTGTGGAAAATGACACAAGAGACGAACGTAATCTGATTATAAAAATATGTTAAATATAAATTAGAACTAAATTTAATATAAACGACGTGGATAGAAGGACCGAGCGCGAAGCGCGAGACAAATGTATTATCGAGCGCGCGGCGAGAGAAACAACAGTCGCGCTAAGAGAATGTGCCCGCCCAGCGGGCAGATTTTTTGTTTAAATTCGTATGCTGGTAAGGATCATATCTGGTGATTTTGGTGCTGGATGAACAGTTTAGGTAGCATAATTCCAATAAAATTCCTTTCTTCTAACAGCAGCAATTGTAAAAAATATACGAAACAATAAAAATGTGGGGTTTCCATAAAACCTTTTTTATTTTTTTATTCAAATTTTGGAAACATGAAAAAAATATATTTTGTAAAACCCCATCTTTTTTATTCTTCCAAATATTGTTGAAAATTTTCTGCTGATAGAAGAAAGGCATTTTATCAGCATCATAATAGCTAAACTATGTCTAAGGCCAGGAGAATTTTTTTCATTAAAAATGCCATAGATTGTTTTTAAGGATAATAATAATTTAATAATTTTATGTTAATAATTTTTTTATGTTTAGGACTTTTTAAAGATTGGAAAAAATCAAGAAAAAACTACTTTTTTATATAGATAACGTATTTTATTTTTACATTTTCGTCGTAAATAATTAAAGATATCGCAACAGAACAAGGAATTATTTTCTCAGAACATTGCAGGAAGTGCAAAATTTCATCTAAACATTTCTTCGTATCTGTCATTCTTTCCGCCAAAAAGTAGAACTTCCGCTAGCACGGAAAAAAAATTCTCCTTGCACAAAAGTTATTTAGCCGGCATCAAACTCAGAAGATATCTTCTTCATCAAAGTACAAAGTAAAAAAAAATTGGTAAACAATTTAAAAATGGGTTATTTTAAGAAAATCGAATTTTAATTTTCTTCGAAAAAATGCCTTTACCTTCTTCATTTTAAATCTTTTGACTAATTTCCTCTAAAAACCTCATATTTCGTTCTTAAGAGATTCTGAGATTTCCAATGTAGAAAAATTTGGGATTTGCAATGGCTTCAAAGAACAAGTTCTCGTAATGTACCAGAACTTCGCACCCAATTTTTTTCAAAACGTGAATCTTTTACTTGTATAATGTATTTTATTTTTATTTCTTAATCACAATCTGAAAATAACTATTCAGGCATTATCAAATAAAGCAAAATTTTTATTTGACATGATCACTTTGACCTTTGCTCTTTATTTTGCATTATTTTTTATTCTCTGGTACCCTACAAAAATGTATTATTTTAATGAATGTATATTATTAATATTCATATTATGCATTTATATCGTAACGGAAGCATTGCCGTTGTATTGTTTTTGTAATTTAAAAAAGTGCGCGACCTAAGAAAGGCAATTTTGTTAACAGAAATTTTACAGCAACTTGTGTCATTTTACCATAAATTTATTCTCTTTATTTTTACTCTTATTTTTTACGATTGAAACAACGGCTACACGCCCTTTAAAATAATGCAAAATAACAAACTTCTAGACCTTTTTTGGGCAAATAAATTTTTTTTCAATTGTTTTTCTTATATTGTGTGGTTTTTCGAAAAATTTAATTTTTAATTTTATTTTTCATGATTCAAAGAATAACTACGCATTCTATCAAAAAACGATCGATGAAAAATGTATAGCACATTTTTTGGGTCTTATTGTGTTTTTCCAAAAATTTATTTTTTTAATTTCTTATCCTAATATTTACGAATAAAACAAATAAATAAGAATCCCATTAAAAACTTATTTGTAACAAACTTAGAGATCTGTCCTTAGTGCATAATTTGTGTAAATTGATCTTTCTTCATATGTTGCACAGTTTGACAGAAAAATGGAATTTTTTATTACCTTTGTATGGTTAAAACCAAAACCGATGGGCAAGAATTGCTGGTTAGTGAATGCGATCTTTCTTTTTGGTCCTTTAAACTCTGTAGAATTTCAACCTAACTTGATTAGTGTTTGAAGGCTTATCCGGGAAATAATTTAATTTTCCCGCTACTTAGGCTCCTTCCGACGCACCGGAAAATTCGAAATATTAGTGTCGCATTTCTTCGGTGTGCAGCGCTAGTGCTACCCCTTCTCGCAACTTAGCTTAATCGCCAGGGTTATAAGAATGCTTCGACTTGAAAGCTGAGATTCAATTTTCACGACGGCCGTTGTTTGCCATCGCTATAACTTTTTTGATGTCCGAGATGTTAATTAATGTTTTCGGACTTACAAAATAATTCATTTTTTGCTCCCTATGAATTTATCGAGAAAATTTAATTGATCTTCACTATTATTTGAGTCTCAATTAAAAAAACCACTATTTTGACCTTTAGAACACTGGTATAAGACCTGTAAAGGAAGGACAGAAATGCTTTTGAAACAATAAAATATTTATTTTCCAGGGAAACTATACCTCTTATGAAAAAAATGTCAGATTGAGTTGTTAACATCAAAAAGATGGACAAATTTGTTTCAAAGGATTTGCTCGTTAAGAACCATAGTTTTTGTTTTTTTCATGAAAAATGTTATTTAATCTTTCGCAGAGTAAGAAAAGCCTCTTCTTAATTAGATTTTCGTAAGTGGACGCACAATTTGGCCCTGTTAGTATACGATAAAATGTTGAAAAACAGAATTTTTAGTGTTAAAAAGATCTACAAATTTGTCACACTGCGGGTCTTTTACAAGAGTCGATATAAGTGAAAAATATATAAGTGAAAAAAACTTATTGAAATTTGTGTAAGACCATTTTTTTTATAAAACGCATAGATATTATTAAGTCTTAAAAAATGTAATCCAAAACGTAAATCTTCATTTTCCGGGAAAACTAGGAGAGAAAACTGCCGTCGGAAATTATTTTCGGTATGAGCGGCGCAAGTACTATTAAAATCACAGCTGACTGAAACGTGATTACTCCCTCAAAACAGAACAGAAAAAACTGAGGTTCCCACAGGAACTCGTTTTTGGTTCGAAAGGAGCTGCAATAAAATTTTGTTTTGCCCACTTCGACATTATGTTTAATTAATAACACAATATTTACCTAAAAGCATACATGTAATCGAACTCGGATGGACATGCCTTAATGAAGATAATTAAATGAGCAAATTTATTGCCGAAATTAAAATAGATATAATGAATTGATCAATATAATTTGCAGGTTATGTAACACACTTGTAAATATAAAGGCTTATTCATATGCAAGCAACTTTTCTTCGTAAGCTTGTGTCATGCTGACAACTGTTAGCGCGCAAATTTTGAATTATATAAATATTCAGATTGAATATTTATAATAAATACTGATTGAGAAATGCCCAAATAGAATATTCCAATTCCTAAAATAAGATTTTGGAGTAACAGATACAAAAAATTCAATTTCAATGAAAAAGAGTTTATGAATGCTGAGTTCAGTGAAATAAATCATTTTTGCTTGTCGCAATAGGTAATCTCGTCTCAGTCGAGTTTTAAAATTATATTTTTGTTCATTTTTTTTTGTTAATTTTTGTTTATTTATGATTTTGAATTTAAAGTACTTTAAGTTCATGAATGATACCAGTAATTATCTTATTTATTATTGAAGACTAATAAAATATAATCCTAGAGCGCATCTTACTTACACATAGACCCTTAGAATAATATAACCGAGTTTCAGAAATCCACTTAATTAAGAAATTTGAAATCTTTCGAGATTTTATTAAATAGAACGAAGAAAAGTTACATATTCCTGAAACATTCTTGTTTAAAGTATTAATTTAATTTCAAAAGGAATAAATGAGGTCCAGGTAAAATATAACTTTATTTGTAACATAGGATCCTTGAAAGATACCTTTGTCTCTAGCTGCCGATTAAATAAACAATAATTTTTAATCAAATACATGCGTTTTAAATTCAAAAGATAAATTGTCAACCAAAATTTAAACAGATAAATTTGTAAATTAACCAAATTAAATTTTAGTTTAAAAACGAATTCTGAACAGCAAAGGAATTTTCAAATAGAATAATTTTTATGGATAGAAAGTTTGATCTAAAACTTGAAAATGCACCATTTTTCCTCGAAATGACATTCTCTAGGCGGTTTATTTAGAAGTTAATTATTTATCTTTGCATTTAGTTGCAAATTCAAAAATCGAACTGTTTTTCTGGTTACCTTCTACCTAAACAATGAATAATACAAACAATAAAATAGCCTCGGAAAGAACTGGAACTATAATCGACAAAAGGCATGAACGCGGAAAATGTAAAGGTCGAGTTTCAGGCGATGAATGGCGACTGGCTGTTTGGAATTCTAGGGGGGTAAATGATCTCAAGGCAAAAGAATTACGAGAAACTATGCACGCAAGGAAACTAGATATTCTATGTGTG
>JAWWLR010004387.1:0-11977 GCA_035041075.1 Acraspis erinacei
TGCAAGAGCAGTCAGCAGACACATTCGCGCTGTCAGCTCGCTCAGACGCAGCCGCCCAGGATATGTCCGTAGGGCACACCCGCGTGCGGCTACCCGAGCGAGCCAACAACACGATGGCGTATCTAAGGCAAATTGTAAATCCCCTGAAAAATTTCCATTTAGAGGTAGATGTTTCCGTTAATATACAACCCCAATATGGATAAAGCCATAAAACGGTTGAGTGAGTTGTTAAGAAGTGAGAAGTTGACTGTGGAAACATACACTGATGCTCTTGATGCATTGGAACAACGGGCAAAACCAGTGCCTGCATCTAGGCCCATACCGGCCCCAAGGAAGGTCAGAGCAGAGCAGCAGGCAAGACCAGTGCCCGCATCTCGGCCCTCTCCAGAGCGGCCCATACCGGCCCCAAGGACGGTCAGAAGCGAACTAGTTCCCAAGAAGAGGGCCTACATACCAGATGACGATCCTATATGGGACGAGTTATATGGAGAAGATGTGACCAAGTTTGAGAGGACCCACTATGCCATTCAGAATTATCTAAGGGGTTGGGTCATTAAACCTCGGGCAGAGGAGGTAGATCCGTCTGTGTTTCTTGACGCAAGCAAGGATAAGATAAGGAGGAAGGTAGTAGCGGAGATTCTGGATTTGAAGGGGGTGAAGTTCTCACTGGTATTGAGAGTCTCACTGAAAAAGGAGAGGAATGAGGTCGGCGAACCAAAGACAGTTGCGGCAGTAGGCCACGATGTGTCCTTGAATCTGCCTCCTTGTTTTCTTGTGTAACTGGTAGGTCTTCTTTGCAGACACGAAAGCGTCCACCTCAGAGAGCTTTACGGTAGGTTCGTGCTTTTTCATTATGCGGAACAACTTAATGGCAGATGGGTAGCCGTGCTTTGTCCAGGTTTCTTCCATGGTATATCTATCAACGTAGAAAATGTACTGTCAGTGCGACTGCAGCGGTTAACCCTAATGTGAAATAGAGTGTGTCGTGTCTGACTTTAGGGGCCTGATTATGCAGAGCATAGGGAGCAGGAACGTGTTGTACCACGGGAAGTGTGATTGCTGGTAGAGCTGCTGCACGGTGAGGTCGTGGAAGGTTGATGTCATTGACTCCAAACTTCATATCGTCGGTGGCGATGCGGATGTTGTTGTTGTACTGTACCACTGATCCGACGTCTAGTACCATGTTGCTCGGCAGAAGGTATAGGTTGGGTCCCACTGCATAGTCGAGCTTGGTGTGTGTTGTCGTAATGGCGTCTTGGTAGTGTTTGATGGAGTCGACCAGAGTAGATGAGCCATCGCCGGCGATCGCATCCTCCAGTAGAGCTTGCAGTTGTTTCTGTACATCGAATGCAGTGCTGGTATTGCCTACTATGGCATTTCTGGTTTGGGCTTGGGCACCCAGGATGCAGTAGACGTATGTCCTGATGGAGTCGTTGATCCGCTGAATGCCCGCACGAGTGAGACCTTTGCCTTCTCGAGATATGAAATTGACCCAGCCGAGGTCGTTCTCTTGCTGTATGTGAGTGAATACCTTGGGCAGTCCTTTCCAGTTCATGATTCTCCAGTCGGTTCTGGATTGAACCACGCCAAATTCTCTGGAGTAGATTCTCCCCATTCCGCTGATGGGCCCAATCTTGGCTCGGAAGTCGAGGTTTACGTTGATGTCAAACTCCCTGCATATCCTCTGGTATGCACTGCGGTTAATGTGATTGTCCATCTGGTTGAAGTTGTCGTTTCCTGGTAGGGGGCACTGCATCTCGGCCAGAATCTTCCTCGTCTGGAAGTACACGTGAAATCGAAACAGGCTTAAGACGAGTGCTAGAGAAGGACGGTTAAGGTGGCTCTCCCATGATATCCCGCATCCGCTGGAGGCGCACCACACAGCAAAGTTTAGCTGGTTCTGCCAGTACTTAAGGTCACATCTATGCCACCAGTTTTTGCCCTCGGAGAGGCAGCTGAAGCGCATTGGATAATCTGTGAATATGTCCTCCATTCGTACCTTGAAAGTCTCAGACTGGGATACGGCAATGGTCAGATAGGTCAGTGCCTTCTTGACTTCGTTTCTGTACTCTATGGTTTTTCCGAACGGAACAGCCGGTACCGGGTATAATATCATTGGGTTGTATTTCAGTTCAGGTGGGAACGACATTTTCTTCTCTATGTATAGTGACGAGAAAACATGGAACCAGTGACTGAGGTTATAATGTGGTATGCTACTGGGCAGCCTATCAGTGCAGGAAAGCTGAACGACCATCTGCGGCAGAAGGTAGAGCAGCTGAATCGAGCTCACAGGAACACGTTCGCCGCATTCGTTCACGAGCTGGCGGAACCACAGGAGAGACAGGAACATACGATAGTGGTGGAGCGTATATGGGAAGAAATGTTCTTCGACGGTGTGATCAACTGGGGACGCATACTGTGCTTGGTTGCGTTCGCTGCGTGTCTGGCCAGGCATTACTATCGGGTGACAGAGAATGTAGAGTATCCTGAGCATATAGCTTTCAGAACTAGGATTTTCTTCAATGACTGGCTGGCTCCCTGGGTGATAGAGCAGGGAGGGTGGCAAATGTTGTTATAGTTGGTGTGTCCGTGTGGTTTTTTCTGGTTCTGGGTATACATCGATAATGTCGGCATACGGTAAGCATCTGAATCCATCGCGGCAACAGCGAATTACGCTCGGTCTTAAGTCAGACAGACACCACGAGGTCATCACTCACAATCCGTCGTCCGTTTCAGCAGGGGAGACTCTATATGTTAGGATACCCAAGCTACAGGCGCATACTGTCCTTGTGCCCGGATCGCTGTGTTTGACCTTCGACCTGATCAAGGAGGGTCCCGAGAATAATTACTTCGTCAACAACGTGGTAAGGAACCTACAGGCGCGTGTAGTGGACAAGCTCGGGGGCGAGATACTATCAGACGTTAATCACAGCTTCATCTACCAGACATACAGAGATCTGTGGCTGAGTGGTAAGCAGCGCAAAAACATGATTATGCAGGGCATAGGGAGCAAGAACCTGAGGAAACTGAGGTCTAGCGCAGGAGATGCGGTTAAGACAGACAAGGTCGAAAGCAAACTGGATGCAGTGTTCAAAACCAAATACTGCATGGCCTTGGACTTTGAGGTATATGCAGATCATGGTCCGTTCTATCCCTTCGTAGTCAACGAGGATTTCGTGAGGGAGATAACGTTCAACCAACCCAGATACGTGATCACTGGAACAACTGAAAAATGGGGATACTCAGTGCGAAACATCGCTCTCGAGTACGATACAGTGTATTCAGAGGAGCTCGCCCGACAGGTAGAGGCAGACCTCTCTGCAGGGGTCAGCTTCTTGTACGATTACGTGACACATTTCAGAACGCAGCCCACCGGTAAATCGAGGATGATAAACGTGAACGTGAACGTTCCCAGGCGGTCCATGAAGGGTCTGTTGATATTCTTCCAGGAGGAGTTCGACGATGGAGAGTATGATTCGGAGAAGACGTCGTTCCAGAACCCCGACATCACCAACGTGGACGTGACCATAGAAGGCATATCTCATAAGGTGTTCAAGCAGGGACTGAAGCCTTACCAGCAGTGGTCAGAGATTAGAAGACATTTCATGCCTGAGAACCTGAAGCAGTCAGACAACTCACATATGAGTGAAGTGGCATACTTCGCAGAGGACAGGTACGCTCTCTGGGTAGATCTGAGGAGCACAGAGGACAACGAATTACACGGGACAGGTCTGAGATTAGTCAACACCAAGGACGGAGTACAGTTGGCGATCAAGAGATCCGACTCTGAAGAGTTCACTATGCACGTGTTCGTGGTCGCAGACGCCATGGTCAACATTCAAAACAACCAGTTGAAGGGTATTCTGTTCTAGAGTATAGCAACATGTCGCTGTGGATGGAACCGCCGTTCAACATGATCGTGTCGGGGCAGACAAACAGCGGTAAGACGCATTTCGTCCTGGACCTGCTGCAGACGATTTACTGGAAAAAATTCAGCACAGTTGTCATATTCTGCCCGACATTTAGAGAGAACAAGACCTACGAACGTGCATTCGTGATGAAAGATCCGAACGTGATCATACTGCCGCCTTCAGCTGTTCAGGATGAACTGGACAGGATGTTGGCCTTCTGTACAGGAGTGTACGGATGTACTGATTCCCAGACACTCTTTCTCGTTGACGACTGTGCAAACCTCAGGGATACGAAAGCAAAGTCCTCAGAACTAACCAAGTTGGCATTCTCAGGAAGACATCTGAACATATCCGTGTGGGTACTCACTCAGAAGTACAACGCTGTGGTAAAAGACTTCCGAGAAAATCTCAGGATGTTGGTGTTGTACCACCAGAAGGACGAGGATGGTTTGAAACATGCTTTGAGGGAGAACAACATAGTGCCTAAGGAGGAGAGGGATGCAGTGGTGTCTCAATTAGAGAGCCGATCCAGGGCGCGACTAGTGATGCGTCTTGAATTTCCGTTCAAGTATAGAATTTTGTGGCCTGATGTATAAGGCGCAATGGACGATATATTGAGCGAGTTACTGTTGTCAGATGATGTCGTTGACGAGCATGAGACCCAGGTTGCTGCGGAGCAGGACGAGGGACAGCTAGCTGCAACAGAATCAAGGCGACATGTTTTGATTGGGTTGGCACAGAGTGGGCTCTTGGTAAAACTGGGAATTAAACGCTCTGAATCACAGCTGCGGGGGTTGAAACCCAAGCAAGTGGAAAGACTATGGGTAGAGTACGAGAACCGATACAGTGCATCGGTGTCAGATAGTCTAGTGGGTAGCCTTCTGTACGGGTATGCCAGACTGTGTCAGTGGCTGCTTCCTGGAGTGGATGCTGAGCAGCTGAACGAGGAGCTAAAAGACAACTTCGTGGTTAATGCCGAGATAAAGAATCAGGTGAGTCGGTTCGGCAGGTTACTTCAGACTCCTGTGTTGGCTGTCGCTAACTTGGCTGTGATAACTGGCCGACATGCGCTCAGCAAGTCACAACAAGTCACAGACAAGTTACAACAAGATAAGTCACAAGTGACTTTAGCACAAGTCGCAGACAAGTCAGACAAGTAACATTAGCACAAGTCGCAGACAAATTTCTGGCTACCCATATACGATGGATGATACACCAGTAGTCACAGCATCTCAGCCAGCTGTCAGGAAGTCACCAGGACGAGTGGCCTGGGGTAAAAAGTTGGCTGAGATTAGTAGGCAGCAGAGGGCACTGAAGAAGAAACGTGAACCAGTTCCGGCAGTTGCTAGCAATGTGCATGTCGAGGCCAGTGGGACATCCCACGTTTACCTATGGATAGCAGTTGGAGGGTTAGCATTAGGTGCGGGTGCTCTGTACTTTCAGTGGCGGGAAGTCCGCATCACTGAGAGGCAGAGTATTGAGTCAGGAGCGACGGAGTTGTTGCAACCTGCTGCTGCAGCACGGACAGCTGAGCATGTGCCTTGCATCAACAAGCAGAGCAAAAACCGCACCACACGTCTCGTAGACATGATGTGAATTTTCTGAGCACAGATATACCATGAACAATCCGGACATAAAGAACATCACAAATGTGCTATACCATTCAGCCGTACTGAGTGGTCTGACTGTAGGTTACGCCATGCTCGGCAGAAAAATGCTGAGGTTTGACGTGGGAGACCCTTCAAAGGCAGACATTAAGGAAGCCTTCAAACTCACCGTTGCTGTCTCACTGGCAACCATCACAAAGGATTACCTCGAGAAGTCAAAGATTCTGCCGCCTATTATAGGCTAGATGATATGGCGACTCTAGCAGTGATCATAGGCGGCGCTTTGGCTAATGCACTGGCGTTCACAGGAGGGCAGGCAATATATCGGGCTGCGCATGGGGACTCGGGGGCTGAGAGGGAGCGACATGACAGGGCTTTAGAGAAACTGAACAAAGCGACAGTGGCTTGGAACATGAAACGGCAAAAAACCTTGGAATATCTGAACAGCGAAATGCAGAAAGAGATGCAGACAAAACACGACTTTTCAGATGTTGAGGAAGCCCTGGAACTCTACAACTCGACGCACACGGCCAGGCTGCACATCTCACCTCAACCCACTCTAGGTGATTACTATACACCCGGAGACGCTCAATTGAAGAGTGAGTACCTGTTTATATTCGGCAGTGTTATATTGACCGGTATAGTTGCGTACAAATATGTATGATCCATATGGCGTATTGCCCGAGGGTTATGACTCAGAGCTAGTAAAGGCAGCCTTGGACGACCTGGTGAAGGTCGTTAATCCACCACTGCAGTTGGTTGTCAGACCCTCTGCGCACAGTTCGGTACAGCCAGAGTGTAAGAAAAGCACATACGACTGGCGTTATCACCTGCAGTGTCGTCTCAGAGAGGGGGTAATCAAGAGGTTCATAGACGAGCCCATGTGTATGACAATCAGGTTCTGCTTCGCCGACATTGTTCGGTTGTTCGAGGCAACCAGTCAGAGGAAGAACTTCCTGTCATACGGGTTCTTTATAAACCGCATCTTGGAATTACATGGCCGACACCGCGACTGCTTTGGAAAGGAACCTTCCACGAGGCCGTCGCTTAGACAGAATTGGAAACTTTGGAAGGAATATGAGGTATGGTTGCGTGAAAATTCTGGGAGAGATATATACGATGGCGGAATTCGACATGGATGATCCCACCGAGTGGTGGGACGACGAGGGGGCTGAGGAGATTGAGATGCAACCCATTATGCCAGATGATCAGCAGCATGACATCGTCGTAGACGACCTACTCTCCAAGTTCGGAGGGAATCTGGACGCTACCGAGAGGGCGCTGATGCGTCTACAACTAGGAAAAGAAGCAGACACGTGGTACTTTAATACCGAGATGAATGGTGAACCAGTCAAGGTGAAATTGACTGGTCGACAGGGACAGATTCTAGCAAGGTCTACCATACAGAAAGCTAAGGGTGGGTCAGACTTTTTCCATGCACTCGGTCCTGACCGTCCCCCGCGTGTGCAGCGGGTACCTTTGGAACCGACAGTCGTCGACCGGTTGAATGTGGAGGATGAGGTTGAATTACAACAGGAGATAGAGACCATATTAGACGATAACACGGCTCCGTTGCGTCCAGAGGACAGACGCGAGCTGCGAGGCGTTGCGACAACCCTGGCATCGACAAAAAGCAAGCTCAAGGCCGCCGGGGTTAATATGGAATGGGCGAGAGGAGAGATGCAGAAGGCGCAGAGGGAGTTAGTGCATGCTCAGAGGGATGGGGACGAGGAACAGATAGCGTACTGGGAAACGGAAGTGAAACGTTTCGAGACCCAGGAAATCATATACAGGAGGACTTATGAGGCGCTGCATGAGGGAGAGTCATCCCAGCTCGCGAGGCTCAAGAACTTGATAACCAGACGAGATGAGCGCCCCCTAGGTGAACGTATTCGGGAGTTATTCCGACAGGAGGGCGTGACAATCATCAGTGTGGTGACAGCTGTCATTATGACGGCTACCGCGATAGGTATGGGTGTGGCCAATTCTGTAAGACGCGTGGTTACAGGAGCCGGGGGTGGTGGTGCAGCAGCGGGCCAGGGTAAGAGCAGGGTGCGTGATGCGCTGAGGAAGTTAGCTGGGTACCTGAAGTGGTTGGCTGGGAAGGGTGCTGCGGCGATACCGGGGATTATAGGCTCTGTGGTCGGGTTTGTACTGAAAAAGGCTGGGGAGGTGGTGGGATTTCTGGCTGAGCACCTGTTACTCCTTGTTATCGCCGTTGTTACCATGTTCTTTAGCTACCTCGCGAAGAAATTTCGGACATAGGATATACACTAGGCATCATGTTGGTCATAACTTTAAGCGGTAAGAATCTACAGAGTAGGTTTTACTGGCAACTCAACACGCGGGGGTTAAAAACGATCACACTCTCGAGAGCGGTGCTGCCTCTGGTAAATTTCAACGTGTCGGACAAGCTAGGGAATAACAGGGTTCCCTACATGACGGGTGAGAAAGACGGGCGACAACTGAAAGTGTTTCACCTCACGATACGGAACGGTCTCTATACTGTCGAGTCTCTAAATGACGAGATACAGCGTGCTATGGTGCGTGGGGGCGCTAGGGCGGGTTTCGTAACGCTGTCGTATGTTGAGGCAAGGGGTAGGGTTGGGCTAGTGGTGAAGAAACCGTACATGGTATACGTCGATCGCCTACTTGGGGAGTTGTTGGGGTTTCCTGAGGGTTACTACCCCAGTCTGCACGGGAAGGATGTGGACGTGCGCGGGGTTGAGGAGTGTAAATTTACGAGGCACAGTCAGTATATAATTACATGCAACCTGGTGGACAAGCGAGGAAATCTGTTAAATGGTAAGCCGTCTGATATATTGGCTGTGTTACAGCCCAAGGCGGGGGAGTACGGTGACGTCATGGAGTACACTTACGGGTTGTCGGTGCCAGTGTTGGAGGGTGAGTTTAGTGAGGTGATTATCAAGATTTACAATCAGGACATGGAGGAGATACAGTTTAGCGAGCCGGTCAGGATTATCTTGAGATTAGAATAGCATGAATCTGTACAGAGGTCACAAGCTAGTGCTGCATGAGCGGGGGGTCAAGCCAGTTGTAACTGTGTGGGCTGAGGAGAGTGGTCCAGTGGGTGGTGGGTTTAAATTCTCGTACGGGGATGCTTCTAACACTGCGTGGACTGGTTACACTATGATGTGTGCGGGTAGGATCTTGAGGATGGGTTTATGCGGGGGTGACATTAGAGGAAACACAAGCGTGGCGGTTGTCGTTAATCGAGTAGAGAAAGGAAAGGTTGACAAGGTGTCTACCCCTGATAACATTGTACCAGCTGCAGTGGCTGTGTTTCAACCACCTGTGGAACTGAACGAGGGGGACATAGTCAACTTCAAGTCACTTCTCGAGAGAACGCGCGCACATTCCACCATAGTTTCACTACTCATCGAAGTCGACCTTTTCTGAGCTTAGGTATAACATGGAGAGCGAGACGAGATTATATCCGACAGCACCAATACCAGCACCTAATACCTTCAGGCTTCAGAAAATTTGCGATCTTCAGAGACACCTGGAGGCTGAGCGAGATTCCCGAGGAGTTATGTGTAAGAAATACAAGCGTGCAGTTATAACAGTAGATGGCGTTGACGCTGCACTCATAACGAGTGGGATGGCCATAGCAGCCGTAGGTGCTGCTGGTTTACTGACGAACGTGGTGACAATTCCTGTCGCGACGGTACTGGGTATCATGGGCGTGACTGGCAAGTTTGTAAGTCGCAGACTACAGGTCAAGGTCAATAAGCACGACGAGATACGTTTACTGGCAGAGTGCAAGTTGAACAGTATTGCTGATCTAGTTTCAAAGGCGTTGAAGGACGGAGACATTAGTGATACAGAGTTCAGATTAGTGTTGGACGAGGTGGATAAATATGCAATCATGAAGCGAGAGATTCGTTCAAGGGCGAGCAAGAATCATGGGGCAATCAAGGTTGACGAGGAGACAAAAAACGCGTTAATCAAGCGTGGCCGAGAGGAAGGGCGCGCCGCCATAGTAGCCCGGCTTCACAAGCTGGATGGAGGTTCACCGTAGAATACTCTCGGGGTGTGCATCCGCCGGTTTATCAGCCATGATAAGCAATGCTGTACTTGGGCGGGGCTGGGGTTAGTATTGTAGGGCTTAATTATTGGTGGGCCCCCCTTCGAGCTAGTTGGGCGGCCATTGTTATACCCCTCACATGTAAAAGTTGAACTTGGACCCTCTCTGTCAGGCCGTCGAACCGTTTCCATAGGTCGGCATTTTTGATCTTATGCCAATTTTTGGCTTTCCATGAAGTGATATCTCCAGTAATGACGTAAGTGCTGTCAGTGTAAATTTTGACTCTTGGAAGTCTCAGTTCGTCGGCCTGACTAAGAGCTGTGATTACAGCGGTGAGTTTAGCTCTGTTGCTTGTAGGTGGGAAAACTGAGCCGTAGCAGTTTAAGGGGTTATCGGGTCCCCAGTGGACGCCGTAGCCTGCGAGGTCATGGCGGCCGAGATAGCAGCCACCAGTGCGGACTTCCGGTATGATTTCAGGGAAAACGTCTGCAAGATCGTATCGTTTTTGGCTGACTGGGAATGGCATAGGGTCATGGACAACTGGGGCGCATTTACCGAAGTAAGCTCGTTTCAAAAACAGCTTAGGATTATCTTCGTTTAGAGCAGCTAGTGCTGTTTCGAGGTGTTTGGTGTCCTGGTATTTATACATCGCTGACTCCATGACGTCATCGTCTGCCTGTATCAACAAGTAGATTTTGAGTGTATGGAGCCAGTGATACAATATGGAAGGTACTTGGTTTGGCCTTAGTTGGGTTTGTTTATCCCAGATCGAAATTTTGTCGGTAAATACGCTATCTAGACGCTGTAAGAGGTCAGGGTTCAAGTCATTGGTCATAAGATCGTGATAAGTAGTTTTCAGTAGGTAATCGACGGCAATGCGTGTTTTTAATTTGTTCGAGATATCTGCCTTTTCAATATTAGACAGTCTTTGTTCAAATTTGTTGTATATCAATTGCCCGACCTCTGCCTGACCTCCAGCACAGATTAGCTTACCTAGGTATGACGTATGGCCGACTTCTGATAGGGTTGATGTCAACTGTTCGTCGACAACGTTTTTAAACGGTACAATCTTGCCATTAGAGACGCCAATCGATATACACTTGTCTGGCCTGATTGATAAGCTCATAGCATTGGCCTTACAGTTAAACTTTCTGGTAATTTCATAGTGATCGTGGATATTAGTCGTAATTAGTGCAGCATCGTCTGCGTATGCAAGAGGTCTGCTGACTGGTGAATTTAGAATGTTGATAAGTGGTTCTATGGCCAAAATAAAAATGAGTGGACTCAGGGGACATCCCTGAAAGACCCCACGTTTGAAGGGTACATTCACGGTGCCCCAAGGACCAGTAAATTTGCTAGAAATTTGAGAGTATAAGGTGGTGAGATATTTGAACAAACTGCCTGGGATTTTAATGCTAGACAAAGTATCACTTACCAGACTGTGTTCGATTGAACCGAATGCGTTTTTCAGGTCAAACAAAGTCACATAGCAGTCATTTTCCAAGTTTTGGTTTAGTGTGTGAGAATGTTCCAGTGTTCCGTGCGTTCCTGTGATGAAGCCTTTTTGTATGAGTGCGTTGATGAGGTTGTTCTTCTTGATGTAGGTTTGTAGTCGTGTTGCAATTATTCTGTGGAGGAGTCTGGCGATTACTGAGGTGACGGCGATTGGGCGGTAATTGGCTGGATCAGTTCGGTCTCCTTTCTTGTGGATTAGTGTGACTATAGATTGGCACCATGCTGTGCTGGCGGCCGGTGGTTGTCCTTGGTTCAGTATTGAGTTGTATAGCTTCACTAGTTGTGGTGTGACCTTGAAGAGTTGTCTGTATGTGATTTTGTCTAGTCCTGGCGAGGATTTCAGGTTGGATGTCTTTAAGGCTTTTTTCACCTCATCCAGCGTGACAGGGTTGTCGTTGAACGGAACGAGGATGTTTTTAACAGGTGGTTTTGAAGCAGTACTTGTTTGCTTGTTGGCGTACAAGTCTGTAAAATATTCCCTCACCTGTTTTTTGCTTGGGAATACATCCTGTTCCGCTTTTGTAGAACCCGTTATCACTGCTTTTGCTGTGGTGAAAAAGCCCTTGGTCCGGTTAACCTTACTTATTTTCCTCACCAGGTCAAAGAACTGTCTTGTGTCTTTTGTGTTCTGGAATAGTCCTTTCTTGTGTGTGTTTTTTCTCTGTCTGAGATTCAGTTTTTTCTCGCTTTTGAGATGCTGCTCCAAGTCCCGATACAACAGATCTGTGCTCATTCTTACACGCAGTAATACCAGGGCTTAGGTGAGCTCTCACGAGACTGTCTTCACCTGGATTACATCGTTGGTAGCCGCACGCGGGGGTGCCCTACGGACATATCCTGGGCGGCTGCGTCTGAGCGAGCTGACAGCGCGAATGTGTCTGCTGACTGCTCTTGCA
>JAWWLR010004393.1:0-11976 GCA_035041075.1 Acraspis erinacei
CTGGTGACTATGTCGAAAAATAACTTACATATGTACAAGTGTAACCAAGTATGTTTTTGTTTTAATAAATTTTTTTTAACCCTACATAAATTGAGTACACTTACTTTCTGGACGTGCCTCGTATTTAGAATAATTGTTTACTTTTTCTACATTAAAGCTTCTACATTCCCACTCACTTTTCGTATTAGAATGCGTTGCTTAAGGTTGGTAAGGTTGAACGAAAATCCTATAGCGTCCTATAAAATCCTATAGGTTTCTGTGAATGCGCTATATCATGGAAATTTTCTATCGTTTCTAGCAATTAGATATTTCAAACAAGGTGGTGGAAAAATCTAAGATATCTTCACGCCGAGGGGTTTATGATAAGGAACATTATCCTGTTGATACATTGAAAAAAGAATGTTTTTTTTTAATTATTGATTTAATTATTAATGTAATGTATTTTTAATTTTTAAATGTTGATTTCGATCTTTGAAAAATAATTTAGTTTTTTAATAAAATCCAATTCAATTGCTATTATTGCTTGGCCCACGATGTGCAGGAATATGGCGTATATATTTTTATTTAATTTAATAATAAATTCGCAACAACAAAATTTCTTCAAAAATTTCTGGTGGTAGGAGGGTGGGAGGGGCATTTAAAAACTTACGGTGAAAATATTAGAAAAACAGTTTACGTTATTTATTCATGGCACGCTATCAGCATTTTTGTCATTTCCTGCTGATCAAAATTGCATAAATTTGAATTTAAAATGTATGAAATTAAGAAGATCTTAATTGGGACTATATGTAATTAAAAATTATGCTTATTTGGAGTTTTACAATTGACCATTTTCTAATTTCAATGAGATACATTGAAAAAAATTTCAACTCAGAATATTTCAAATTGAAAAATGGTGTTTTCATCCAAAATAATAATAAAAAAGCAAGGAAAAGAGATTTGACAACTGTCTTCACGAAAAATAGTTTGAAATTGTACAAAAATTTTTATTCGTGTTTTAGATATGACCTAAAGATGTTAAAGATGTTGAAATATTGTGTACATTTTTTAATATAAAATAGGTCTAACATAACTTAATTCTAAAGAGTTTGCAGCGGTAACTTTTCATCAAAATCTTACGTTTTTTGCTAAAGTAACCGATTTTATTTCAAAGACGTAAATAAAATATAATGAAACTGTTATTAAAAGTTTTGATATAATTTATATCCTATGCACAACTGAAATATTTTATTAACTCTTAATATTTGTCATGTTTTCCATTCCTATCATCTTCTTTTAATCAATACAAAGAGACGAATCCTGACTCAATTCATATATTTTTACTAAAAAATAGTAGTTCTTGGTTTAAATTAATAAAATTAAATAAATTATATCATAAATATCACCAAGACCTCTATTCAAATTAATTTTTTGAAAAGAAAGTTGAAGGGTCGAATGGAGTACCAAATTATTGAAAATATTTCACGTATTTCGAGCAAAATTTGGAGCTGGAAGCTTCGGATACATTAATATGTCTCGCATCATTTATAATGATTTAAATATTTTTTAATTTGCATTTTATTTCAAAATCTTTAAAAATATTCTTCAGTTTTCAATGATTTATTAATAATATTTTGGGGATAAATGGGAATTAAACGTAAATTTTATAATATTTCATTCAAGGCAAATTCACAGCTTTGTGAAAATTTTGAGAGGCTTCAATAAGATACAACCCTTTTTTCTAAGACTCCTGATAACATTTTTTATAATTTTTGATGGTAAAAATTGAATTCTTCAGAAAGCATACAAATCTTAAGATTTCTAAAAATGAGGAAAAATGTCTGGAAGATTTCAAGCCATTTTTTGCTACTTTTGCAGATATTGTTTTTGAATTTGAGGAATGATTAGTTAAACCTGAAGAATTCTTTGAAATTCATCTTTTTCGGTCGAAAAATCTTTAAGGTCGAAAAATCTGTTTGAAAATTCAAGTTAAAACTAAAAATATGATGCTATCTCATATTTACCAATAGTATTGAGGAAAACGGCAACATCGAGCAATAAAGTTCCGGCGGCTATTCGCATTTTTCAAATAGTTGTCCACAACAGAAGACAGTGAATGATACTGATTAGGGAAACCAGAAATTTGTAAGAAGATTTTTCCATATGGATGCTAGTGAGCTTTTTATGTTCCACGTAGACAATTATGATTCGCGGGATTCCCCTTTTTATCTCCGCCACCCTCCCCTACACAAACGCAATACTTGTACACGTGGCGTATGGATAGCTCTTTGTAACTATCTCACTCGAACTGATAAATTTTAGCCTCGAAAACAAAACTCCTTTACCTAATAATAAAGTTTCATATGTATTATCTGTTCTATATTCCTTTATACCTGTATGTCACCGATTAATTTGCCTCAAGTGCAAATTTACATTAGGATATGATGCTCACAGTTTGAAGAACGACCGGAGAATAACAGATATTTATTGTAACAACTTACATTCCAAAGCCTGACTTATTGTTCATACTTTGATGAAAAATTTGTGTTACAACTTTTTTTGAAAATAGTTAAAAGTAATTCGATTATTGCAAAACAATTAAGAGAATTCAAGACATTTGATTGCATTCTCAATTAGTCAGGGATGATCACTGATTATTTACAATAGTAGCCAAATTATCTAGGGTCACTGAAATTATTTGAGGCAGGCTCACAAAATCTCGATGAATCTAGCCTGAATTTCCATTTTTTGCAAGAATCGAATTTTCGTGAGCCAATATTTTATCTGGAACCGGTCCAAATAAAAGAATTGCTTTTATGCAAATATTCCTACCCGAAAGGGAAACGGCTTAATTGTGTAATAAAAAATAATAATGATTCAAATTTCCATTAAGAATTGTTAAAATCCTACAAAATAATGAAATTGAATTAAACCCTTAATCACTACTGTTGGATCTCCGAGACCTGAGCGAATTTTTTGAGTTTCAATATTAATAGAAATCCATGTCTTTCTGCCACCGAAGGGTGAGTAGAAGAATATTCTATGGTGGGGGCCCCCAGCAAGTAAAATACAAATTTCAGGGCTTTATTAGTTTCAATAATAATGAGCGGCTGAAAATAAAAACGGAAAATAAGAAGTTGGGGAGTAAAAATGGAAAATAATTTTTTCAGTATAAAAGCGGAACAAAAAAATCGTCCGCGTAAAAACGGAACAAAATTTCTTCAGATTAAAAGTGCAACATACTGATTCTCCCCGTAAAAACGGAAAATACGAGCGCACGGCTGTAGGGAAGGGATGCTCGTAAGGAAGTTAAGTGGGGATAGAGACTGGAACCGTGCACAGCTTTCGATCATCGCATCTTGTTCTACATCGCAGTGTTGATTTTTGCCATAGAAATTATTTGATAAAATTTCTTTAAGAAATTACCAAACTTTAATTTAAAAACAGTCAAAAACAGGTTCTTCTTTTTCCATTCAAGTTCTCATTTTTTTTTATTTTGCAAAGGCCCGAATGTACGGGTGAATATTGATGCATCCAAAATCGACACACTGTGTCCCCTATTTCCCTGGTTCCTGCTTTTTCTAACAATCTTCTTTTTTCACTCTTCTCAACATACTTTCCCTTTTTCTCCCTATTTCAGTTTTCTTATGTGGAGAACAACCATCATCTGCTCGGGAAACTTGTTTTCCACGCGCGGGTTCACCCAACAACAATTCCTTTAAATACATACTTTTTCATTTACAGGCTTACTAGTTATTGACTTTCCATTCTCTTTATTTGCGAAGTCTCTTACAAAATTAACAATTGCCTTTTGTAAAGGATTTGTATTTTCAGTAAGCAGATAACTCACTCTTCTATCATGTTTAGATTTAGAATTTGCATTGGTTCTCTAATGATGTAAGAATTTTACATCCTTAGAGTTAGTTCTATACAATTACAAAAATTATAGAAAACGTTATGCGAAATGAGACATTTTTGTGCAGTTCAAATACTCTTGTGTGGTTCAAAGATCGATTTGATTTCTTTCATTTTTTCGAGAGTTATCCGGTTTACGGCCGAAAGAACGGACAGACGGACAGACACCATCGTAAAAAACTTGATGTTTGAATTAAGTGAGTCTCGAAACGTAGAGATTTTCGGACACTTCTGGAACTTTCTCAATCAGTATTTTCTATGTGGAACTTAATGAAGTTATTGGCTTGCCTCTTCGCCATGAATCGTAGAAATTATTGTAAACTTACAATTAAATAAAGACGCGCTATCAATAAAGATGCGTACCTTCCGCATTGGTTTTATTTAGAACGACGACTATTGTTCGCAAAAATTTGTAAATAAATTCCTTCGCCCACATGAAATGCTTTGTACTCTTACTCGCCATTTTATTTAATTACATGAAAATTGTTGGCGAGGTTTACGATCTTTTCTACAATTAATGGCCAAAAGGCATGCTAATAACTTAATACATGAATATTATTGTGAAATATATTTTTAATATTACTAAACATTTTTTATAATAGATGTTTCGGTTAATAATGTCAATTTTGTCGCAGAATTTGGCCGTTTTTCTACATAACAATAAGAATTACCTTAATAATCAAAGTATTGGCCATCCTTTGTTACAACTTTTCCCCATCTTTCTGGCAATGCATGAATTCCTTCCCACAATAACTGTTCATTTTTTAGGTCAACCATTCACCGAGCCAAATTCTCACTTCTTCGTAAGACTGGAAATTTTTCTTTGAAAGTCCGTCCATCTTTAATCAGAGTAAGTGGTAGTCCGATGGGGCCAAGTCCGGTGAATACGGCGGGTGGGGTAGGATGTCCCATTTAATGTTTTGCAAATAGTTTCAGACTGATTTCGTAACATGAGTCCGTGCATTGTCATGTTGAAAAATTGCTTTCTCGTAATTTTGCGCGTATTCTGCTCGTTTTTCCTTCAATTCTTTGTTTAATTTAATTAATTGCTGTCGTTACCGTTCCCCAGTAATCGTTTAACCAGGTTTGATGCAAGAAAACTTTTCTTTTCTGTATGTATGCGTGTAGACGTTTGGAAATGGTGGACTGGGCAACATGCAATTCATTTGCCATTTGCTTCAACATTTGCCTTGAATATTCTTCCAATAAAGCTTGCAAATCTTCATCTTCGAACTTTTTGGGCTGACCTGGACGCTCCTTGACCTCTATATCGGAGACACCAGTTTTAAACCGTTAAAAGCATCTTTCACAAGTTTTCTGGGTTATAACATTTTTCCCGTAAGCTTCAACCAATAATCTATAAATTTCAGCAGCCGTTTTCTTCAAATAAGGGGGAATATAAAACTAGTAAAATTGATAATTTTCTAAGTATCACATGCCCTTAAATTAACCTATTTAGGACCAAAGGCACGATTTTGTATACCTTTTTCAACCGCCATTTTAAATATGAATCCTATGGTAAAAAATTTAGATAAATCATATTCGATTTAAAATTCTCTTAAATTTCGATTGGCGCAGTCATAATTTTCAAACAAGTTCATATTAACAAAGGTATATTTATTTCTTTAACAAAAAGCTCGAAATTTAGAATGAGAAAAATTTTTCATTGTAAATTTTCACCTCCAAACCGTGGTTGGATTTTTGTAATTTGTGAATTTTTTGTATCCATGGAACCTAACTTTCAAAATCCATCCATAGGTTCTTCCCAATTCAAGATGGCATCATCCAATATGGCGGCTTGAAGCCGACAATTTTTTGCTTACTTTGATCTTTTTAATAAAACAATTTTTTGATGATTAATGTTTACCAAAATCGGTATACAGATATTTTTTGGGTCGCTGATTACAAATCCGTTACCAGATTTCAATAATTCGAGATGCCGGATGCAATATTGCGCACAAACATGTCGAAAATTGTTCAATTTCTGTGAAACTCAGTATATAGGGGTTTTTTGCCCGCTGTTTACGAATCCTTTATCAGTTTCTAGAAATTCAATATGGCGGATCCAGTATGGCGTCTTAAATTGTTGAAAATAGTCCAATATTCATGAAATATGGTATACGGGGATTTTCGGGTTGCTGATTACTGAATACACTATTGTATACTTGTCATACTGAATGCATCATTTTACAGAACATACAATTTTTGTCAAAAAAAATTTATTGGAAGAAGTCTGACCCTACTTACGTACTTATCCAAAGTAATTCTTCTTTTGGACTTCATATACGTGATATATACATTTTTATCTTTTACATTATATTTATAATATTTATAAGCCAAGCATTATTTTTACTTTTATTTAGATTATAAGATAGTGACTTTGTAAAATAAAATACAACAATTTATTTGTTTAGTTACAATTTTGTTTGTAAAAAAGTTCAAAAAAGTTCAAAAAACGTTCAAAAACAAGCTCGCGAAGATGATATTGAGTTTGAAGAATACAAAAACGCCATACTGGATGCGCCATATTGAATTTGTAAAAACTGATAACGAATTCGTAATCAGCGACCCAAAAAGCCCCTATATACCAACTTTCGTGAACATTGAAAATGGTTGGATCCGCCATCTTTAATTTGCGAAATGAGATAACGGATTTGTAATCAGTGACCCAAAAAAACCCTGTATACCGATTTTATTAAAAATTTATACTCAAAAAAATGTTTTATTGAAAAATATCAAAATAAGCAAAAAATTATCGGCTTCAGGCCGCCATATTGGATGTTGCCATCTTGAATTGGAAAAAACCTATCAACGTTTGATTTATTATTTTTTTTTTAAACTGAAAATGTAACTACTATTCAAGTTTAACATTCCACAATTTCAGATAACAATTCATCTCTTTTCTTGAACATTCATTAATTATTTGACTACAAATTTAATTATTCAAATTTTTCGATGAAAAATGAGCTTTCTTAGCTAAAAAGTACTCTTTTTTAGTAGAAATTAATCTTTTTGGTTGAAAATCCATCTTTTTGGTTTAAAAGTCATCTATCCCAGTTAAACCTATACAATTTCAGTCGTAAATTCATTTCAGTCTTTTTGTATGGATTTTTTTTTGTTCCAATTAAATATTCCATAGGTTTAATTAAAAATTCATGATTGGTTGCGCATTATTTTTTCAGCTTGAAATGTAATTCTTTATGTTTTCTTTGAAAATCTATTTCTTTAGACAAACTTAATTTTTGTTTCTTGATTGTGTCCCCTTTTTTGACCAGCGCTAGAAATATAGAGAGATAAAAATAATAATTATGCACAGACTGATATACAAATTACATCATACATTTTTCACGTGTTTGTGCTCAAAAATATTATTTATCAATATTATAAACAATACGATTAACATAAAATCTGCTAAGTAAATTATTTTGGTACACAATCTCGTAAATTGAAAATGGGAAGAAGTGTGGAGAAAATTGAGTGTGTAAACAGTAAAAAGAAAAAAAGGCGGATGTTAGTAATCAATAGAAATTCAACATTAATCTTTTTTTCGTTGAAGAATTATTTTTTTATTTGAAAATTCATCTTTTTGTTTAAAAGTTCAAGTATTCTATTTAAATACTCGTCATTTTAGTTGAATTTGTTGTTTGGTTTCAAATATTTATTTTTTTTAGTTAAAAATTCAACTATTTTGTTGAAACTTTTTTGTTGAAAATTACACTTTTTAGACAGGAAATGTAACTAATCCAATTAAATATTACATCGTTTTAGTTAAAAAGGCATCTCCTTGGTTTATCATTAACATTGCCACTGGAAATTTAACTGTTAAATTTCCGGTTGTAAAATGAGTTTTTAAAATTAAAAATGCGCTTTTTTGTAGACATTAATCTTCTTATTTGAAAATTCATCGTTGTTATTGAAAATTGAAGCATTCGATTTAAATATTTATAATTTTAGTTTTATATGTATAGCTTGGGTTCAAAAATTCCGTTTTTTGGTGGAAAATTAATTTTTTTTAACTGAAAATTTCACTATTCAATTTTTGATTGATCATTCATCACTTTGTATAGAAATGTAATTATTTTGGGGGGAATTTATTTATTATTAATAAATTTTTTGACATTGTTTCTTTTGTTCAAAATTGTTTTTTTACTGAAAAAGTCATTGTCTAAACTAGTACATAATTTTAAGTAAAAATCTATCTGTTTGGTCGAACATTAATTATGTTAACTGAAAATCTAACTATTAAAGTTTTGGCTAAGAATTTATCTTTTTTTTAGTTGAAAATTGATATATTTTGTTGAAAAATCGTCTTTTGGGGTACAAAATTATCTTTTGTTTAAAAATGTATCATTTTGGCAGACAATTCAAATACTGCAGTTGAATATTTATACTTTTAGTAAAAAATTCATCATTTGATAACATTTTTTGGTGTTGCAAACAGATTTTCTTAACTTAAAATTTACCAATTTAATTTTTGGTTGAAAACTCATATTTATTAGTTCAAAATGCAACTATTTGTTTGAAACCCGATGTTTTTTCTTAGAAAATTCGTTTTTTTTTGTTAAAAAAATTACCATACAAGTTGAACATTCATCATTTTAGTTTAAAATTCATTACATTGTTTTAAATTGTAACTATTTTTTGATCATTTATTTAGTATTAATGAATTGTTTGAAATTTATTTTAAATTATTATTTTTTAATTGAAAATGTAACTATTCTAATTGAATATTCAATCATTCCAATTTGAAATTCATCTCTTTGGAAGAATATTAATTTTCTTAACTAAAAATCTTCGATTGCCAATTTACCCTCTTTAGTAGAAAATTCGTCTTTTTTGTAGAGATTAATCTACTTGGTTAAAAATTCATGTTTTTGGGTTTAAGATGCATCTATTTCTGTTCTATAATAAATATTAAGGCTATTATATTTTCGAAATGCTCATGCTAATTTAATAAATACATCATTATTTAATATTAATAATAGTAATTTAGGGACACTAAGCCTTTACATTCTTGGAATTCACGAAAGTCATGGAATTCACAAAAATCACGGAATTCATGAAAATGAAGAAACTTACGAAATCTGGGAATTCGAGGAATTCATGAATTTCACAGAAATCATGGAATTCGCGAAAATCACGGAATGGGCGGAATGGAATTCCAGGATTCACGAAATTGATGGAATTCGAAGAATTCACTGAAATCACGAAATTCAAGAAATTCACTGAATTTTCGGATTACACAGTATTCATCGAATTTATGGAATTTACAGAATACGCTTGATTGATTGAATTCATAGAATTCACGGAATTCAAGGAATTCAAGGAATTCGCAGAATTGACAGTAATGCAGGAATTTCAGGAATTCGTGAAATTCGGATTACACAGTATTCATCGAATTTATGGAATTCCCGGAATACGCTTCAAAGATTGAATTCATGGAATTCGCCGAATGCAAGGAATTCAAGGAATTGATAGTAATCAAGGAATTTACGAAATTTAAGTAATTCATGAAATTCATGTAACGTCTGAAATTCATGCAATTTACATAATTCAATGAATTGAAGGAATTAACGGAATTCGAAGAATTCATGTAAATGAAGTAATTCACGAAATTTATGAAATTTGTGGGATTGATAACATTCATGGAATTCATAAGATTTGTGGAATTCAAGGATTTCGTGAATTCCACTTTCTTGAATTTCACGAATTAGCTAATTTCCACGAATTTCTTGAATTCCGTGAATTCCATGAATTTTTGGAAATCGATGAATTCCTTGATTTCCATCAATGCCGTATATTGCATGAATTCCGTGAATTCTATGAATTTTGTGAATCTCTTGAATTTCATGAATTCCTTGCGTTCCGTAAATTCTTGGGATTCCGTAAATTCTTTGAATTCTGTGAATTACTTGATTTCCCTGAATACTTTAGATTCCGTAAATTCCGTAAATTGCGCGAATTCTGCAAATTCCCTGATTTTTTTAAATTTCGTAAATTCCGTGAATTGCATGAATTTCTCAAATTACCTGATGTTCTTGAATCCCATGAATTCATTGAATTCGTTAAATTCCGTGAATTCCATGAATTATATGAATTTCATGAATTCTGTCAATTTGGTAAATTCCTTGAAATCTGTCAATTGTTTGAATCTCGTGAATTCGTTTATTTCCGCGAATACTTTGTATTCCGTAAATTCTATCAGTTGCGTGAATTATGTGAATTATCTGATTTTCTTTGAATTCCGTGAATTCCATGAATTCCGTAAATTCCAGAAATTCTATCAATTCCTTTGATCTAGTTAATTTCTTGTATTTCGTGCATACCGTAAATTCTTTAAGTTCCGTGAATTCCATTAATTATGTGAATTTCTTGAATTCTGTAAATTTCGTGAATTCTTTGAATTCTGCAAATTCTTTGAATCCCTGAATTCCTTGATTTCCGCGAATACTTTGGATTCCGTAATTTCCGCAAGTCGCGTGAATTCTGTGAATGATTTGATTCTCTTTAACTCCGTGAATTTCGTAAACTGCGCGAATTTCGGAAATTCCCTGATGTTGTTGAATCCAGTATTCCAGTATTCTTTGAATTCTTTCAAGTTCGTGAATTCCATGAATTCCGTAAATTCCAGAAATTCTATAAATTCTTTGAATCTCGTTAATGCCTTGTATTACGTGCATACTGTGAATTCCTCGAATCCCGTGAACTCCTTGACTTTCGATAATTGCGTGAAATCAATGAATTCCGCTAATTCCATGAAACCTGTCAATTTCGGGCTTTATATGAATTTCATAAATGCTGTGAATTCTAAGAATTCCTTAAATTCTACGAATTCCATCAATTCCATGAATTCCTTGAATTCCACAAATATGCGCGTTACATAATATACATTTACAAAAGTTTTGGTTCCGTCGGCAATTTTTTTTTCCAACATAAATTTTTAACAGTGCAGTCAAAGATTAAAATTATCTGACTAAAGATAAGGACATTTAGCCAAGTTTAGTAGATTACTTGTGTTGAACAAGCTTTTAGTTTCTGTCGACCCTTATGAAGACTTTTAAATTTGTAAGCAATCACTATAAACGAACCTAAGACCAGTCTATGTCCAGATAAATTTTATCTTTCACCAGTTAAATGTTATCTTTTGTTAGGTACATTTTATCCTTGAGTGGATACACTTGCTGCAGCGTTTTTATCCAACTTTAAGATAAAATTGATTTCTGGGGTTTAGAAAATGATAAAAATTAAGAAAATCCAATCCATGGACGCTCTTATGCAACTATTTTTTGATCACTTCTAAAAATATTTGAAATTCGGCTAAGAATTTTAGGCTGTAGGTGATTCTGAAGAGTAATTTTTCGATTTCGTGTTAACTTTACCCCTATCTTTTTCTTTGTATGTCCAGGACTCGTTACGGTATAGCATTGTAGGTTCAAGTACAGAGTTTAACCTATACCCACTTTGCTGCACTGTTATCTGATAAGCTTCTGTTCTTGATCTTGGATCATCAGGTCATTATTATTTGTAATTACCAGCTGATAAATTTGATCCCGAAAGTGGATCCAAGTGATATGTCATTTGTTATATAAAAACATCATTCCCAGGCCTTTTTGGACTTGTTGGTCCCCAGGAGTTGCTTATCTTCCGGAAGCGGAAGACTGAACCAGGTCTGTCCAGGTCTCGCTACCTTCAGCACAGTGGGTTGGTAAAATAATTTTAAGATTCTAATAAAATATTGAAGTTGAATGTGACATGAACTGGTGTTTAGATCGACGCCTCTGGCGTCGAAGGCAGTCTGTCCTCATCCTCCATCCGGTAAACGACATAATTCGCTAACACCTCTAACTCCTGGTATAACAGAGTATTAGTTTTGATGCCGTCTCTCCTCCCTTGAAGGCTCGTAGGTTCTCGTGAAGCTGCTAGAGCCTCGTAGCTCGTTGCGAGTCCCTCTTTACCAATTTTCCTCCTCAAAGCTCCATCGTCTTTGATCAGCTCTCGCGACGCCCCTATAATGTCTCCGACCCCGGGTACCATTCCACCCCCTTTCCACCCAACCTCGATCTCGTCGCCGCGTTTCTTCAC
>JAWWLR010004438.1:0-11974 GCA_035041075.1 Acraspis erinacei
GAACGCGTAAATTATGGAGCATTTGAATAAAAGATTTTTGCACTGAAAAACTTTTAAACTTCAATTAAAATTTTTTTTAAATTAACAGTTGCACTTTGAACTGTTTTTTATTGGCCGGGAAAAATGTCTGCGAACCGGGAAATGACCGTGAATTTTTTTCTTCGATTAAAACGGTCACCCTGAAAATGAAACAGCCCGGAATATCTTCTTTTTTTTCTAGGTGAGGAAATTCCTGGAGGAAACCGCACGGTGGAAGCGCGAAAGAGAAAAGGAGAAGAAACACTCAGAAAGTGACAAGCCCAAGAAAAAGAAAAAGAAGGATAAGAAAACAAAAGATAAAGATAAGGAAGAGAAAAAGAGTCGAAAGAAGAAGAAGAAGGAGGAGCGTAAGAAGCGTAAGAGTAGTAAAGACAAGATGGAGAGGGATCTCGAAGTTTTGAAAAAGTCTTCCTTGCCGGATTTGGAACAGCTTGAATCCAAGCTGAGCGCTTATTATGCAAAGGTTGAAAAAGAGACGGCTGTTTTGAAAAGGTTGGTAATTTATTGTTTCAATCAAGTTTCAAGGCTCCTCTTTTTGTTTTCAGCACTCTCTGGTTTATTCTGTAAAGTATAAACCGCGACTTGGTTGCATTTCCGTGCAAATAGAGTTTATTTACAGAGTAATTTCGAGTTTAAATTTGATTTTACATTTGCTGTAGGTATGTAAAACTAGTTAATGTAATTACTCCTCCTCATAGTAATGCGGAGAAGCTTGCTGAAAGTTCTCGCAGAGAAGAAGAGTTTCGCAGAGAGCGTGAAAGAGAAGAAATGGTCAAAGCTTATCATGAGAGAGAGCCAAGAATGCCTTTGACTTCCCAACAACGAAAAGGTGATTGTCAAATTATTTACCTAATTTTTAAGGTGTCGCATCTCATTTTTATTTCATTGCTTCAGTATAAATTCGTTATAAGCTACTAATGCATCTTTTTGATTTTATTTGAAAATTTATTAGTTTGGTTGAAAATTGTATTTTTTTGTAACTGAAAATTTAACTGGCTTATTTGTAGTTGAAAATTTATCTTTTTAGTTCGAAATTTAACTACTCGGTTGAAATTTTATATTTTTTAATTGAAAAATTCTACTATCTTGTTGAAAAATCGTCTTTTTGGTAGAAAATTTAGATTATTGTTTAGGAAATTAATCTTCCTGTTTGAAAAATCTTTTCTTGTTGTTGATAATTTAAGTATTCCAGTTAAATATTCAATATTTTAGTTGAAAATTTAGTCGGGATTGATTTTATTTTTAGAAATCCAACGAAAGCCACTCACAGACATCTTTGAACAAGAGTCACAGTTGATTCATCCTGAGCCTAAAATGCCTTCTTTAGACACTGCAGCTCTCAATGCAAAATGGAAAGCTGCCCAAGCTGCAAGGTAAATAAAAATATTACACTTGAGAAATCACTTTTGGGTTTCGATTTGAAGAGAATAAAAAAATTCTTAAAATTGTTCAAACCAATGCAGAAGATTTGTAGACTATTTGTCTAATTTTGCAAAATTTCAACAAAAATACTTTAAAAATAGGAAAAATGCAATAATTTTAAATAATAGTTAGAAGGTGCAGAAATTTGTGCATTTTTTTACCTTTAAGAAAAAACAGATTCATTAAAAAATATGTTTAGATTGTTAAGAAGTCTTAAAAATATTTCAGAATTTTTAAAAATGTTTTAAAGATTTTTTAGAGTCTTAAGAATTTTGAAATGTTTTAAGGAAACCCCAAAAATTGTCTTAAAGATTTCTCGGAAAAATTTGTATGGTTGAAATTTGTCTAATTATGCAAAAATTTAAACAAAAGTCAGGAAAAATACCATAATTTTAAAAGATATTTAAGAATATTAAGAAATTCGTGCGAAATTAAAAAAAAAATAGAGTAAAAATTCTAATAATTTAGAAAAATATTTAAGCAGTTCAGAAGTGTTTAAAAGATAATAAATCGTTAAGAATGTACAAATATTTCAAAGGATTGGAAAAAATTTAAGATTTTGAACATTTCGAAAAAAATTCCATGTTTTTTAAGAATTTCAATAGTTTTCAAGAAAATAAATTTTTTTAAACATTTCTAGAAAAATTATAAATGATTTTCTATTTCAAAAATTAATCTTAAAGAATATTGCAAGATTTATAAAAATGTCGGGAAAAAAATCTGGAAAAATTTGAGGCAATTTTTTTTATTTTGAATATTTTTTCAAAATTACGGGAATCATTTGAGTCATTTAAAAAGTGGTTTGAAAAGCCTGTTAATGGTAGTTGCACTATTTTGTTAGAAAATGTAACCATTTGGTTTCAAATTCGTCTTTTTTGTTTGAATTCAACTGTAATTTGTTCAAATTAATTTTTTTTATTGTTGAAAAGTTATTTATACTAAGCTCGTTCTTTTTATTTGAAAATTAATTTTTGTAACTGGAAATTTAATTATTCCATTTTTGGTTGATAGTAGGTTTTTTTCATTTGAAAATTCATATTTTTGGATTGACAATTCGTCAGTTGTGGATGAATTCAACATTGTTTAATTTAAAATAAAAATATTTTTAGTGGAAAAGTCGACTTTTATATTGAACATTGATAATTCATTATTAAAAAAAAAATTATTACAAATTTTAAAAGATATAAACATTTTTTTAACAAAATCTGGATTTTTGAAGATTTTGAGACAAAATTTCGAAGCCTTTCAAAGAATTTTGAAGGGTTTGAAGAAACAAAGAAATTTTCTTAAGATTTCTGGGAACATTTTAAATGATTTTTTATTTAAAAAATTAATTTTGGAAGATTATTTTTAAATATTTATAAAAATTTCATATATTACAAGATATCACATTACATAAAATTATACACAGCGTAACTTAATATTAATTAATTTTTAATTGAAGAATTGTATGGTTTTTGATGAAAAATCGTATTTTTTGTTAGAAAATTGAAATATTTTAGTTAAATATTCATCATTTTCGTTGAAAATTTGTAAATTTGGTTAAAAATTAAATTATTCTAGTTAGAAATTCATCATTTTATTTGAAAATTCATCCGTTTAGTTGACATTTTTTTTTACCTGAAAGTTTTTCTGGTTGAATTCAACTGTAGTATGTTAAAAAATAAATAATTTGATTAACTGAAAATTTAACTGTTCCATTTTTTAATTTAAAGTGGATCTTTCTTTATTAGTTGAAAATTCATATATTTTTTTAAACTTCGTCTTTTTGACAGAAAATTCAATTACTCAATTGAATGTGAGTTTGAATGTTGAAAATTCATATTTTCGGATTAAAAATTCGTCATTCTTTTTGTGGGGTAAATATGTCATTTTTTTAAATAAAAAATGCAACTGTTTGAGAAATATTATCTTTTAGCTGAAAATTCATCTGTTTTGTTGATAATTCATCATTACAAAAAATTATGACAAATTTTAAAAGATATAAACATTTTATTAACAAAATCTGGATTAACAAAATTTTTAACAACGTTTCAAGAATTTTGAAAGGGTTGAAGAAAAAAAAAATTCTTAAGGTTCCTGACAAAATTTCAAATAAAAATTCTTGAGGATAGTTAATATTAATTGATTTTGAATTGAACCTTTTTACTGTTTTTGTTGAAAAAGCGTCTGTTCGGTAGAAAATTCAGCTTATTGTCTGGAAAATTATTCTTTCTGTATGAAAATTCATCATTTTGGTTAAAAATTATAGTATTATAGTTAGAAATTCATCATTTTACGTGAAATTTCACCTTTCTTTTTAAATTCAACTATTCCGATTGAAGATTCATCATTTTATTCGAAAATTCACCAGTTTAGTTGACATTTTTTTACCTGAAATTTTCTCTGGTTGAATTCAACTGTAATATGTTAAACATTAATTCATTTGCTTAACTGAGAATTTAACTCTTTCATTTTTTAATTTTACGTGGATCTTTATTAGTTGAAAATTTATATATTTTCTTAAACTTTGTCTTTTTGATAGAAAATTCAATTACTCGATTTAATGTGATTTTTAAAGTTTAAATTTAACTCATTCTAGTGAAAATATATACTATTACATTTTTCGTTGAGAATTCATATTTTTGGTTGAAAATTATATTTTGTAGTAAAATAATCTTTTTCGGTAAAAATTTAATCTCTTTTGATAAAACATGCAACTGATTAATAAATAATATTCTTTAGTTGAAAATTAAAAAAAAAAATTATTTCAAGTTTTAAAAGATATAAAATTTTTGTAACAAAATCTGAATTTTTAAAGACTTTCAACGGAAATTTCGAAGCGTTTTAAGAACTTTGAAAAGTTTGAAGATAACAAAAAAAAATCTAAAAAAATTCCTGTGAAAATTCCAAATGATTTCTTACCTAAAACATCAAATTTACTAAGAAAATTGTGAAAGATTTCTAAACATGTCGAAAAGTAAAAAGCGATTCGATAGTTGAAACCGGGAATTTGATAGGCGAGAATTAGTAGACAGTCTGTAATTACCTTGAGGCTTTTTCACAAGCCCAACATAAAATGTCTCTTCTTTGCGTATTGCAGGCAAAAGGATGTCCACCATTCGTCAAAATGGCAGGATTTGTCGGAAAAGAAAGCACGAGTCGACAGTGACGATGAGGGCGACAATGAGGCGGAAGAGAAGCTGCAGCGAACGGCACTCGAGAAGTCGATGAACATCCGAAAGCAGATGCAGCGTGAATTGGCTGAGAAGCGAGCCGCCCAGCCACCATCGCCACCTCCGCCAATGCCGAAAGAGCCACCGCCCAAGCAGGCGCCTGTCAAATATCCCGCCCAACAACAGCCACCGACAAAATTCCCGTCAGGCTCCTCCTCGGCACCGAGCAGCCAAAGCAAATCGAGCAATAATCTTGGCGGTAAATTCCAGCCTATCGGGCAGAGCAGTAGCAGCAACAACAACCATCCGCCGGAACCGCCGGGCCGACCGCCTGCAAATAAAACACAGAGTCTTTCCAAGGGTCCGCGAACAGATTCCGAGAGTGACTCGGAGCGCCGAGCGTCACCGCGAAAGCGCGAGTCAAGTGGACGACCAATGCAGAGAAGAATGAGCCGTGAGCGACCAGTGAAACGATCGTCGAGGAGTCGATCGCGCAGTGCCTCAAGTTCCGGATCGTCGAGGTCACGTTCTGTCCGACGCTCGAGGTCGCGATCGTACTCGAATCGATCGCGACGCTCGGGAAAGTCGGGAAGCTACGAGCGCAAGTACAGTCGCTCGCCATCCGGCACCTACAGTCGATCGCGCTCAAGGTCGCGCTCAAGATCGTACTCGAGGAGTCGCAGTCGCAGCCGCTCGGGCGAGAGGCGCTACTACAGAAATCGACAATTCCGGCCGTACAACAACAATCGTGGCACGTACTACAAGCCGCGCTTCCAAGCCTACAACAATCAGAATCACCGGGGCGGTCAGAACTTTCAGAATAGGAATCGCTTCTACAACAATCAGCAGAACAATCGCTATCAGAATCGTCGGGGCGGTTTCCAGCACCGCTACAACAACTACAGCAATCAGAATAATCGTGGCGGTCGTGGCGGCGGGCAGAATCGTGGTGGCCGATTCTTCCACAACAATCGGCAGGGCGGATTCCGCGATTATCGTGACAATAATAGGCGGGACTACCGGGATCGGCGTGCCTACTCGAGAGATCGATACAGTGACAGGAGCTATTCGCCGGACCCGATGAGGAAGGTGGACGAGGCGAAGGAGAAGATCAATAAGATTCTGGAGAGTGGCGATGATAATGCGTCGACGACGACGAGGCAGCAGTCAGTTACTGGGCCTGCACTCCCGCCCAACAAGAGACAGGAGGGACCGCTCAGCGAAGGCGAGGAACGGGACGATGATGACTACGAGAGGTGGGGCGCGGGCGAGGGGGGCGACTCTACAAACAAGGTTGGTTAAAAAAAAACACAGAAAACTGCCGCGAACTTCAGAAAATAGTGACAGGATGATGATGAGGATATGATGATGAGCCACTCGCGCAAGAGAACATTTTGCGAAGGAACCAACTACTAACTCTCGTTTGTTGCCAGAGCGAGGAGGCGGCTGTACCTGGAGTAGCAGCAGTACCTGGATTGCCTGGCGTATTTGGCGAGGATAATAACTTGGAAGGGAAGGAAACGTTCATTGAGCGCATGAAGCAGCGTAGCAAGAATGTTTTAATTCAGAGGGCCATCGCAGCCAAGATTTGGTAGGAGAGGAGAAAAGACAGAGAGAGAGAGACACCGGCGCGCGCTTGCTTTTTCTCGTCCCGTCTGTGATATTGCCAGCATGCGGCGCTCTCAACTACTACTGCTGCTGCTGCAGCTGCTGCTGCTGCTGCTGCTGATGGGCCACCCAATTTTTCCTTACACATACAATGCACACGAAACAACGAGAGCGATTGGTACGTTTTTTCAGAGTTCACACACAAAAGCTTAGTTAAAAAGGCCGATATGAATATCGAATCTTGGCCGTGTTAATTAATCTAGTGAAGAAGATTCACGATCGTCTTTCTTTCGAAATTCTATACACGATTTTTAAGTTGAATTATATATATATATTTATAAATATATTTGCCGAGTTTACCTGTCGATGACCTTAAATTGTTTTTGTTTTGGCATACATATATTTTGTTTATGTATCATTGTATTATAGTACAAGTTTTAGATAACGGGCATATATACTTTTTATGATCAAGATGCTGCTCGTGTCACTGCTACTTGGAGAAGTTTGCGATGTTAATCTTTTCTTTATTTTTTTTATTTTTTTAAATTATTAATATTATTATAATTATAATAATCGATTTTTGTCGTCGATAGTTTTTCAGATAAAGTTCTTCTTTTTTTAATAGAGTTTTTTTTGTTCTTAATATTGTGACTCGCAGTTCTCTTGGTGCGTGGCTTATCGCATTTATATCCTCACGGTGGAAAGAAAAAGTTCTATAATACAGGATAAAAACTACAATTGTGAGAATAAACCCTCCTGGTCGAGATACTTATCTCTTCTGCATGGAGTAATAATAATAATGATGATGATATCATTGAGATGAAGAAATGGTGTGCATAGTAAGGTTTTACAGGTCAGACGACGCGTACGCATAATATTCTTTAATGGAATCTTCGAATCGGGGTATCAATAATTCGGCAGTCTTTTTTCAAGGAAAGATTTTTGATAAGAGAGAGAAAGAAAGAGATAATAATGATTATCTGATACTTATTTTATAATGTACCGTCGATAATTCAACAATCTTGTATTTTGTTGTATGTAAACAACTACTGTATAATTTTAAAAAAAAAGTATTGAAAATATAGGCAGAAAAGTATGGAAATGTTGAGTGTTCGCCTTAGGTGTTTTTGTAGGAGTAGTGTTTTTCACTGTAGAATAGTCGTAAGTACTAACAGTTAACAGGGTGGCCGCTGGACCTGGAAACCCCGGGAAATGACAGGGAAGTTATTTTTTCACCGGGAATTTTATTAATTTTTAGAAACAAAATCTGAAAAAATTTTGATTTTAACTGTCCTTTTCATTTTATGATATCAGTTAGTTTACAGTGCGTAATTCGAAAATGTTTCGCTTGAAAATTTTCCATTTTGGATTAAAAATTTTACGCGTATATTTTTCATTAACAAATTTGTAAATAAAGTTTTAAAGACATAAAAAAAAACAAGAAGTTAGTGGGAAAAAGGGAATATAAATTATGATTTTTGAAATTGAACTATAAATTAAGTATTAAGTAGTGAATAATAATTTATTTTCAAGAAGATTCGGAATCAATTGGAAATTTAAGCATTTTCAGATTTTAACGTTAAGAATTAAATTGTTTCCATTGGAATTTTCAAATTCTTAATGTAGTTAAACAAATGTAAATGCCAGAATGAAACTTTATAAACTGTTTTCAATTTTAAAATAACTTCAAAATTATACATTCATAATTAAAGGCTTTTGTTAAATTTAAAGTATTGTTTTAACCTAAAATTGGAGTTTTTTGAATTACGAAAAATAACAATTGCTGATTCTTGAGACATATTTGATTGTTCATGCAAAATCGGTAATTATAAATCAAATATTTAAAATAAAATATAGATTTTTGTATATTTGGAAGAAAAAATTTACAAGCTTTTTAAAAATTATGAGTCTTCAAAAGAATAAAAAACATTTTCTTAATATTTCTAGCAAAATTAAAAATTACTTTTTATTTGGAAGAAATGATTTTAAGATAATATTTAAAAAGATTTCCAAAATTGTCAAAAATATTTTCCATTTTGCAGGATTAAAAATTTGTTTAAAAAGAGTTCAAATCATTATAAAAGATATTTAGAAGTTCTTAAAAAATTTCAAAAATAATTTTTAAACCATTTAAAATGAAAATAATTTAAGACGTTTTCAGTTTACAACCAAAATTTAATTCTGAAATTTTTAATATTTCTAACTTAAAATGGCTTTAAAAGTCCGGGAAATGATTGGGAATTTTCTATGAATTTAAAACGGCCACCCTGAATTAACAATTAACCATTTTTTTATTGCATAAATTATTGCCAATCCTGAAGTTTTAGAACGAAATTCGTTTGAATTTTGACTGGTTCCTAAAATTTCAAGACTATATTTTACGATTCTAGGAAAATGTGTGCCTGTAATTTCAGATTAGCACCAGACACCGGTGAGTTTACGAAAAAATTCACTTTTATATACTGAAAATATAAGGCTTTTTTCAAATTGGCGGGAAACATGACTAAAAAAAAAGAGTTTGATCCTATTTAATTCGTAAATGTCCCGGTGCTTCCACATTAGAGTGGTCCAAGTTTTCTTTTTTTTTTTAATTTGCATGCATATCACCCGGAAATTTATTTGAATTTACAAAAAAGAAATATTAGTTATAGAATACGAATAAAATAATAATTTTAAATGTCACCCTCCAAAGTCATTTATAGGGTTTAAAAAAACCCATAAGTATAAATATGGGTTTTGCAAGTCAAATTTTCAATTACGTCGAGCTAAATAATTGATTAAAGTTAACATTATTTATTTAAATATTTTATTATTATTGTTAATGATATTAAATTGGAATAATGCTAGAAATTTCAGACAAGTCAGGGTAGCGACTTAACAGGAAAATAAGCAGGAATTTGAATGACCGGTAATTATTTCTGATTGTAGCAAAATTAAGGTTCTCGTTATTTCAATAATTTTTTCAATTTAGAAATGGAACGAGAATTTTTTAAAGAATTACAGAAATTATATTATAGGAATCTAAAAAAATCCCTCTTCCAATTTAAAATTCGTTAAATTCTAGATTTTAGATAAATAAAGTACTTCAGGCAGTTTTTAGAGTAGAAGTAGTATTTCAATATATCTTCATCTTTTTAATTTAAAAATTCAACTATTTGGTTGAAAATTGATATTTTAAATTCAAACAATAAACTATGTGTTGGAAAATTTTTGTACTTCATGGAAAATTCTTATTTTTTGTATAAAATCAATCTTTATGGTTAAAAAATCTTCTTTTTGGCATAAAATTCAACTATTCCGGTTAAAGATTCATGATTTTAGTTGAAAATTCATCAGTTTGGTTAAAAATTAATAAAATTTTCTTTGAAAATTCATGTTTTGTTGAAAAATCGATTTTTTTGGTAGAAAATTATCTTTTTCTTTGAAAGTTAATATTCTTGTTTAAAAATTCATCTTGTCGGTTAAAAAAATCAAATATTCCAGTTAAATATTTATTATTTTAGTTGAAAATTCATCTTTGAGGTTGCAAATAAAATTATTTGTTTGAAAGTTACTCTTTTGTTAAAAAAATTATTTTTTGTTGTTGAAGATTCATCTTTTTAATTGGAAATTCATTTCTCTTGTTGAAAAATAAGATGTTTGATTGAAAACTTGTTTTTTCTTTGGATGTATTTTTGGTTGAATTTTTTTTAACTGAAAATTTAATTATTATTCCAGTTGGATATTCCATAATTATAGTTGAAAAATCATCTTTTTGGTTGAACATTAATTTTTTTACTAAAAATTTGTTTATTTAATTTTTGGTTGAAAAATTAATCTTTATGGTAACAAATTTAATTATTCCAATTAAATATTTACAATTTTATTTGAAAATTCATAACTTTGTTTGAAAATCTACAAATTTATTTTGTTTGGTTAAAGTAATTTTTTAACTGAAAATTTAACTTATTCCAATTGAAAATTCCAATGTTTAAGTTAAAAATGTATCTGTTTGGTAAATTATTTAATTTTTGGTTAACAATTCATCTTTTTTAGTAAAAATTAATTTTTTCTTCAAAATCCAATGATGTGGTTGAAAATTTGTTTTCATTAATTAAAAACTCAACTATTTCGTTAAAAATTGATGTATTTTGTTGAAAAATTGTATTCTTTGGTAGAAAATAATTCTTTTTAATTGAAAATTAATGTTAGTGATTAAAAATTCATCTTTTTGGTTGAAAATTCAAGTGTTGCAGTTAAATATTTAACATTTTAGTTTGAAATTAATCTTTTTGGTTTAAAATTTAACTATTCGAGTCGAGGATTAATAATTTATTTGTAAATTGATGACTGGTTGAAATAATGACTATTTTGTTAAAAATTAATTTTTCCTAGCATTAATATAGAAGAAGATAGCTATAAACAATAATAATTTGTTTAAACAATTTCTTTTACTAAATTTAATTATATATTAACTCACGTAAATTGAAAAGTGGACAAAAGGTTGAATATTTGACAAAAACGCAATTTTTAGTATTATTCAAAGAGAATATTATTAACAATAATGAATTGTTTGAACAATTTATATAACGAAATAACTATCAGTAAAAATTATTTTTTCATTTAATAAAAACAATTTACATTTTAAAACCCTCAAAAAATAATAATTAATATTTATCTTATGGGAAATATGTGTTAAACATCATTTTTTTCAAAACAAAAAAATGAATTAATTTTGTTTGGGGGATTCGAACAAATTTCTAAGCGTTATAAATTAAAAGTTGACGAAATTTTCTAATGCATTTTTGGACCATCCTCATGATAGTTGAATTTCCCATCTGATGAACCTAAGAAATTTAGAAAAATTATTAATTTAAATATTCGCTCTATGTTTTTTCACAGCCCCGTATTTTTTTTTAATTTTATATTTTCTTAGCCGTATGAGGTTCTTACGATTTATAATTTTATTTTTAAACAAATTTTGTTTCCTTTTTTGTTCCAGGACAAAACAAAAAAAGTCCTATAGTTCCCGCCAATTAGTGCCAAGGCCGTGGAGATTAATCTTTTAGTCGTTTTTTTTCATAATTAGTCCAAATTTTTATTTTTAAAAAGAAATCATTTGAATATTTTATTCCTTTTTCCTCTACTTTTTGCACATTTATTAGTGACAATTCTACTTTTTCAATTTTCAAGCTCTAGAATTACTTTTCTTGAACACAAGGTTAGAAAAGAACCATAGGCTATTTAGAAATATTATTTATTGTCACTTATTTAGGTATCCGATAAAGTCGGCACATTTCTACTGATTTGGGTTTAATGTTGAAGAGTCCAAAAAAAATCATAAGCGTAAGTACTTAATTGACTGAAACTTTTTTAGTTGCGAAATATGTTTTTTTTTCAGAATTGATACGTTTTTTTCATTTATTTAAAGATTGGATTTTAAACTACAAATTTAGGTATTAGTTGACAATGGGCATCCACAATTTACGTAGGATTGTATGATAGAGGGATGGGGTTCAGAAAAAATTCGATCTTCTAGACCAACATTGAATTTTTTTGAATAAATGCTTAATTTATCGCGTTGTAAGTTTTTAATAATTTTAATAATTTAAGAAGTGCGTTTGTTCTTATAAAAAGAGTCTAAACTTCTTGTTTGATCTATTTTTTATAGGCCAAAACCTATTGTTTGAATTTTTAACTAAAAAGGATTAATTTTCGACTGAAACCCCCAATTTTTAACAAGATGCATGAATTAATTTTTTTTTTTAAAT
>JAWWLR010004466.1:0-11972 GCA_035041075.1 Acraspis erinacei
GTAAAATATCAAATACCATTTAAAGAAGAGAAGTATATTAAACAAAATTTTATTGTACTCGATTAAAGTTTCCCAACTTGAAACTAAAACTTACCAAGTCCACCATCTGATCCCTATACAAAAAAAAAAAATCTAGAGTACATTCCTAGCTTTCTTAATAGAGTATTCTTATCATTTTCTATCCCTTAAAATTAGGGAGCTTATCGGAGATAGACGTTGATAAGTGCAGTATAGGATGAAATAGAGAAGAGAAGATTGAAAAGGATATACGGGAATTCAGATTAACAGAAATAGAAAAAGACTGACAGGTATAAATTCATTATAGGCTGAGATAGAGAATTGCGATAAAAAAAGATAGATGGGAATTTAGACTGAAAAACAGATAGAAAAATATGGAGGTTAATAGATTTAGTATAGGATGATAAAGAGAAGAGGAGATTGAAAAAGATATCAGAGAATTTACTTTGACAGAGGTATTTGAAAAGAGTTACGTGGATAGATAAGGGATAGGATAAGATAGACGGAAATTTAGATTGACGTTGACGAGCGTAGAATAGGATGATTTCAAGAAGACCAGATTGAAAAAGATAGATGGGAATTTATATTGACGAAGAAATGGAAAAATATTGAAGCGAATGGATAAAGGATAGGGCGAGATAAATAAGGGCGGGTTGAAAGAGATAAATGTAAATTTATATTGAAAAGGGATAGAAAAATATTCACGTGCATAGATGAAGGAAATAATAAGATAGAAAAGAGAGGATTGAAAAAAATGAAAGGAAATTTAGATTGACAAAAGCATATAAGAATATTTACGTATATAGATAAAGGACAGTGAGATATAGATACGAGGGGATTTAAGAGGACATTGGGATGTAAGAATATTGACGTGGATAGATTTCTATCTATCCACGACAGGGATAGATAGAAAAGAAGGTATTGAGAAAGATAAAGAAATTTATATTGAAAAAAGGGTAGAAAAATATTGACGTGGATAGATACAGGATAGGGAAAGATAGAAAATGAAAATTGAAAATGATGGAATAAAAAATTAAGAATGACATTGTTAAACATAGGATAATATGAGAGAAAGAAGAGCAAATTGAAGAAGATATACGAGAAATCAAATTGACAAAACGATAGGAAAATATTGACCTGGATACATAAAGAATAAAATAATATAAAAAAGAGTAGATTAAAATAGACATATGGCAATATAGATTGATAGGGGTATAGAAAAAGACTGACGCGGATAGATAAAGGATAGGAATATAGAAAAGAAGGGATTGAAAAAGATAGACGGAAATTGAGATTCACGTTCATAATCGTAGGCAAGGATATGCCCAAGAAGAGCATCAAGAAAAGCGGATTGAAAAAAGATAGACGGGAATTTAGATTGAAAAAAAGATAGAAAAATATTGACTTGGATAGATACAGGATAGGACGAGATAGAGAATAGGTGATTGAAGAAGATAAATATAAATTTAGATTGTCAAAGGGATGGGAAAATATTGAATCAGATAGATAATAGATATTAGAATAGATATAGAATAGATATAGAATAGATATTAGAATATTAACGTGGATAGATAACGACAGGGCGAAATAGAGGAGAGGGGATTGAAAAAGATAAAAGTAAAATCAGATTGACAAACAGATAGAAAAAGATTGATGTCGATAGATACATGATAGGGAAATACAGGAAGAGGAGATTAAAAAAGATAAACAGAAATTTAGATTAACATTGATAAACGTAGGATAGTATGAGATACAGAAAAGTAATTTGAAACATATAGACCGGAATTTATTTGGACGTTAATAAGCGTAGGAAAGGATGAGATCAAGAAGAGCAGATTGAAAAAGACAGAAAAAAATTTAGTTTAAATAAAAGTTTAAAAAAATATTGACTTGGGCAGCTAAAGGATAGGACGAGATAGAGAAGAGGGGATTGGAAAAATAAACTTAAATTTAGATTGACAAAGGGATAGAAAAATATTGACGGGAATCGATAAATTATAGGATGAGATAAATAAGAGGAGATTAAAACAGATAAGCATAGATTTTAATTGCCAAATGGATAGAAAAATATTGAAGTGGATAGATAAAGGATAGATTCAGATAGAGAAGAGGGGATACAAAATATAAGCAGAAATTTAGATTGACAAAGGGATAAAGAAATATTGACGTGGATAGATTAAGGATAGGAGAAGATAGAAAAGAAGATATTAAAGAAGATAGATGGGAATTAAAATGCCAGAGATACAGAAAAAGATGGAATTAGGTATCAAAGGAAATGGCGAGATAGAAACGAGGGAATAGAAACAGATAAACGGAAATTTATATTGGCAAAGGGATATAAGAACATTGACGTGGATACATAAAGAATAGGATAATATAGAAAAGGGAAAATTAAAAAAGACAGATGGGAATTTAGATTGACAGGAATATAGAAAAGATTGACGTCGACATATAAAGGTTAGAATAAGATAGAAGAGAGGGGATTGAAGAAGATATACGGAAATTGAGATTTACGTTGATATACATAGGAAAGGATAGGATCGAGAGGGGCAGATTGAGAAAGATAGACGGGAATTTAGATTGACAAAATATTGACTTGCATAGGTAAATGATAGGACGAGCTACGTAAGAGGGGATTGAAGAAGAAAAACAAAAATTCAGATTGACAGCGGGATATAAAAATATTGACATGGATAGATATAGGGTAGGGAAAGATAGAGAAGAGAGGATTAAAAAAGAGAAATGGAAATTTAGATTGACGTTGATAAACTCTGGATAGAATGAGATAAAGAAGATCAGATTTTGAAAAGATATACGGGAATTTAGATTGACAAAAAGACAGAAAAATATCGACTTGGATAGATAAAAAATAGGAATAAATAGAGAAGAGGGGATTGAAAAAGATAATAATACATTTAGATTAGAAAAGGGATAGAAAAATATTGAAGTGGATAGACAACTGATAGGATGAGATATATAAGAAGAGATTTAAAAAGATGAGCGTAAATTTCGATTCACAAAAGGGATAGAAAAATATTCAGGCTAATGGATACAGGGTAGGGAAAGATAGAAGAAGGGAGATATACTAGGATAGACGGAAATTAAGATTAATGTTGATGATTAATGTTGTTGTCAAAGAGATAAAATAAATATAGACGTGGTTAGATAAAGGATAGGACGAGATAGAGAAGAGAGGGGTAAAGAAGATAAACGGGAATTCAGATTTACAAAGGGGATAGAGAAATATTGACATGGATGAATAAGGGATAGGATGAGATACAGAAAAGATGATTGAAAAAGATAAACAGAAATTTATATTGACAAAGGGATACAAAAATATTGACGTGGATAGATAAAGGATAGGGCGATATAGACAAGAGGTGATTGAAACAGATAAAAGGCAATTCAGATTGATACAGAGATAGAAAAATATTGACATGGATAGATACAGCACAGGTAAAGATAAAAAATAGGAGATTGAAAATCATAGACGGACATTAAGATTGGAACAGATAGCGTGGAATTCATATTGTCAAAGAGATAGAAAAATATCAACTTTGGTAAATAAAGGGTAGGAAGAGATAGAAAAGAGGGGGATGAATTAGACAAGCGGAAACTCAGATTGATAAAGAGATATAGAAATATTTACGTGGAAGAATTAAGGATAGGATAAGATAGAAAAGAAGGAATTAAAAAGGATAGATGGAAATTTAGATGGCCAGAGGCATAGAAAAGGGTTGGCTTAGATAGATAAAGGATTGGATGAGATAGAGAAGAAGGGATTAAAAAAGATAAACGGACATTTAGATTGCGAAAGAGACTTAAAATTATTGACTCGATAGATAAAGGATAGGCCGAGATAGAAAAGAGGGCATAGAAAAAGATAAACGGAAATTCAGATTGATATAGGGATAGAAAAAGATTGACGTGGATAAAGGATAGAATAAGATAGAAAAGAGCGCATTGAAAAAGATTGACCGAAATTAATATTGCCGTTGATAAACGTATGATAGGATGATATCAAGAAGAACAGATTGGAAAAGATAGATGGGAATTTAGATTGTCAAAGGTATAGAAAAAGATTGAAGTGGATAGAAAAAAAGGTAGGATGAGATAGAAACGAGGGGATTGAAAAAGATTGACAGAAATTAAGAGTGCCGTTAATAAAGTATGATAGGATGATATCAAGAAGAACAGATTGGATAAGATAGATGGGAATTTAAATTGTAAAAGATATAGAAAAGATTGGCGTGGATAGAAAAAAGATAGGATGAGATAGAAAAGTAAGTATATCTTAACTATGTAATCTAAAGGCTAATATTGCCAGAACATAGAGATTAAAAAAAAAAATTGTTGCCTCTTTTCTTAAATCGAAAATGCAGTATTTTGCGCCTGTAAAATGCAACACGCTGGGCTATTGTGTATGCCGGGCTGCAGTCAGCCCGTCTACATTCAATTCGCATAAAATCAAGAAGTGGTTCGTAAAAATACCTGAGGTGCATTTCACCAATTTCCTTCATCCTGTAATATCTTGTAGCAAATAAAAAAAAATAGTAAGCATATATTTTTTTTACTTGCTCTTTCGTCGATTTATGAAGTAACACCCACCCTTAAAGTTTATCCCCGAAAAAAGTTTTCTTTTAATATTTTGAAAACGAATCGGATTTTTTTAACGGAACAAACCCAGGATTATTTAAAACAATAATACGCTCATTTTGGACATGCCCTGTATTTTAGGGGGTTGCAACCCTTATTTTTTACAAGGGTGATTTTTTAGCAGAAAGTATAAAATCACCTTATTTTCACTGTATATTTTACTGTTGTTAAAAAAATTGTAAATTAAAGTTGACATCATTTAAGGTTTTAAAAAAATATGTATTGCAAGGGGTGAGTTACCCCTGCAGTTTATTTTTGTCTCCAAGGTCTCTCCAAGGTCTCCAAGGTCTCACCGATTTTCTTTATTTTGTGTAATTTTTTATACAAAAAAAGGTTGGACAGATATTTTTTGCTTCAAAATTCTTCGATTTAAGGGGTGAAATCCACCCTTAAAGTTGAGCCCCAAAAACAGTTTTTCTATAATATCTCAGAAAAGAAACGGAATTTAAAAAAAAGTCAGATTACTTCTTAAAAAAAAAACACTCATCACGAAACCTTTTTTATACAGAGGGGGTAGCAACCCTTATTTTTTTAAAGGGTGCATGTGACTTTTTCACATTTTTTATAAAGAAAATTTTTAATTAGCTGAATTTTACAGAATTTTATTGTACTTTTATTTAACAAAGTTAAAATTAAACTTGACACTTTTCGGGGCTTTTGACAATAATTAATTGCAGGGGGTCAGTAATTCCTGAAGTTAATTAATTGCTATTATTTTATGTGGAAAATTAATCACAAAATACGTTTCAAATTTTAATCTTGGAACGCTTCTTCTGCCTTGTTTTGCATTAAAAATGAAATAATATAAAATTTTGTGGAGGGTTGACTACCCCCCTAACATTTATCATTATTAGATAATGGATAAAATCTGTTTTTTTTTTTTACATTTACTTGTAGACTGATATTTCGCCAATATAATATCTCAATTTTTTCTATGATATAATATATGGTTCACATTAATTAAAAACACCCTATTCTTTCAGATCTCATCCCTACAATTTCCTTTTTTGTTTAAATATAACAAAATATTATTTATTGAACAATGTTTCAAAATTTTATAATGTTCGAAAAAATATCTGAATTTTAAGGACGAGTCAGAATTATTTAATAATTAAACAAAAGTGAAAGCACCCCTTTGCAATTTAATATTTTCTGAATCAGAATATACCACGTTTCTTCAGTCGAAATATTCAATTGTATTAAAAATTCGTCTTTTTTCGTAGTAACTTAATCTTTTTGTTTAAAAATCTTTTTTTTGTTGATAAAAATTAAACAACTAGGTTTTAGATTTGAATTACTATCTTAAAAATAAAAAAATCAATTTTTTTTCCTTCTTAAAAATTCAACTTTTTGGTTGTAGATTCTTCAATTTTATTGAAAATTCGTCTTTCTGGGTAGAAAATTAATTTTTTTCTGGAAAATTCATCTTCTTTTGTTGATAAATAAACTTTTTAATTGAGAATTCTTGACATTGGCTAAAAATTATTTTTGTAGGTAGTAAATTAATATATATTTTTTTAATTATTTTTTTTGTCTAAGAATTGAACAAATAGGATTGATAGTTGAACTAATTTCTTAAAAATTAAAAAAAACTTCCCTTTGTTTCTTAAAAATTAAAGTATCTGGTTGAGAATCTTTAAATTTTATGAAAAATTTGTCTGTTTAATAGCAAATTAATCCTTTCGTTTAAATAATCATCTGTTTTAGTTGAAAATTCAGCTTTTTGGTTTGAGGATTCTCAAATTTGGTTAAAAATTCGTCTTTTTTGTTAGTAAATTAATCTTTGCGTACAAAGATTAATCTTTTTGTTTAACAATTTAATAAATAGGATTGACTGTTGAAATAATTTTTTAAAAATTAAAAAAAAATTCCTCTTTGTTTCTTAAAAATTAAACTTTTTGGTTGAAAATGTTTGAATTTTATTAAAAATTTGTCTTTTTTGTAGTAAATTAATGGTTTTGTTTAAAAAATCATCTATTTTAGTTGAAAATTCAGCTTTTTGGTAGAGGATTCTCAAATTTGATTAAAAACTCGTCTCTTTTGATAGTAAATTAATCTGTTTATTTAAAAATTATTCGTTTTGTTTAAGAATTTAACAAATGGAATCATATTTTAACTACTTTCGTAAAAATTAGAAAAAATTCTCTTTCTTTCTTCAAAATTAAACTTTTTGTTTGAGAAATTCGAAATTTTATTGAAAATTCGCCTTTTTGGTAGTAAATTAATCTTTTTGTTTCAAACTTCATTCTTTTTTGGTTAAAAACCCAACTTTTTAGTTAACATTTAATGAATATTGTTTAAAATTATTATTTTTTGGTTAAATTAATCTTTTTGCATAAAAAATCATCTTCTTGGGTTGAAAATTCAAATTTGCAGTTGAGAATTCTTTAATTTTGTTGAAGATACGCTTTTTTTGGTAGTAAATTAATTTTTGTTCTGCAAAATTCATCTTTTGTAAAGGATAAATTAACTTTTAAATTGATAATTCTTGAATTTGGTTAAAAATAATTTTTTTTAGGTATTAAATTCATCTTTTTGTTTAAAAATGATTCTTTTTGTTTAAAAATTCAACAACTAGGATTAATAGTCGATCCACTGTTTTAAAAATTAGACAAAAATTCTCTTTCTTTCTTAAAAATTAAATTTTTGGTTTGAGAAATTTGGATCTTTATTCAAAATTTGCATTTTTGTTTAAAAAATCATCTTTTTTAGTTGAAAATTCAAATTTGCAGTTCAGAATTCTTTTTGTTGAAAATTCACCTTTTTTGGTAGTAAATTAATTTTTTCCTGCAAAATTCACCTTTTGTAGTTGATAAGTCAACTTTTGTAATTGAGAAATCTTGAATTTGGTTAAAAATAATTTTTTTAGGTAATAAATTCATCTTTTTGTTTAAAAATTTAACAACTAGGATTAATAGTCGATCCAGTTTTTTAAAAATCAGCAAAAATTCTCTTTCTTTCTCAAAAATTAAACTTTTTGTTTGAGAAATTTGGAATTTTATTCAAAATTTGCCTTGTTGGTAGAAAATTAATCTTTTTGTTTCAAAATTAATTTTTTTCTGCACAATTCATCTTTTGTAGTTGATAAATCTGCTTTTTAATTGAGAATTATTGAATTTGGTTAAAAATATATTTTTATGTTGTAAATTCATCTTTTGGTTTCCAAATTATTCTTTTTGTTTAACAATTTAACAACTAGGATTGATAGTTGATCTAATTTCTTAAAAATTAAACAAAGATTTTCTTTTTCTGTCATAAAAATTAGATTGTTTGTGTGAAAATGTTTGAATTTTATTACACATTTGTCTTTTTCGTAGTAAATTAATCTTTTGTTTAAAAAATCATCTATTTTAGTTGAAAATTCAGTTTTTTGGTTGAGGATTCGCCAATTTGAGAAAAAATAGTCGTTTTTCGTAGTAAATTAATCTCTTCTGTCAAAAATTAACCTTTTTATTAGACAATTTAACAAATAGGATTAATAGATGATTTAATTTCTTAAAAATTAAAAAAATTTCTCTTCCTTTCTTAGAAATTAAACTTTTTAGTTGAGAATTTTTTAATTTGATTTAAAATTTGTCTTCTTTGTTAGTAAATTAACCTTTTTGTTTCCCACTTTGATAAAAATTCAAGTTTTATTATAAATATGAGGAGAGGGGGTTGTTTTACCACATATATTATAAAATGCCCGTTACTGGTGACAGTGGCGCCATCTCTTGATACAATTCACCTTAGGAATCTGCATTACCGACTGATGGTAACTTGCGACATTGAAACCATCGGTGGGTACAGCCCACCTTAGGGATCTGCATTACCGACCGAGGGAATTATCGACGGCCGGTAACTTATCAGGGAAAAGAACCTGTTCGCTCGTTAAGTGTCATAGTAACCGCTAGCCCTACTACTCATGACGAAAAGCAAATTCTTAAATGAATTCATCAAAAGTCAAGTAATTTTGATTAATACGTACAATTTTAGTTCGTTTTTTTTTTAATTAAAAAATTTTCTAAACTAATTTTTTTTTAAATTCGGCAAATCAACCAAAGAGATTAATTGTCTACTTAAATTATAAATTTTCGATAAAAATGATTTCTCAAAATATTGGTTTAAACAGAACTGTTAAATCGTCAAGCAAAGAAGATTAAGTTTCAACCAAGCAGTTGAAAATTTGAAATTGAAAATAGAAATGTTCAAAATATGTATTTGAACTTGCATACAAAAAAAAAGTTTGACTTTTCTACATTAAAATATGAGTTTCTAGCAAGAAGTAAATTTCTTACGTAAATTTTCAACCTGAAAAAAACAAATTTTTAACAAAACAGTTAAATTTAAAACCAAAAGGGATGACTTTAAGAAAATTGATGAATAATTAAGTTTTTTATGAAATAGCTGAATTTTGAACAAAACATTTGAGTTTTCGAATAAAAGAATGACTTTTTAACAAAATTGTTGAATTTTCAACAAAACAGTTGAATTTTTATCCCAGAATGATGAAATTTCTACTAAAAGAGGCGAATTGTTAAACCTAATAGAAAAGTTTTCAACAACAAAAAATTTGAAATTTTAATAAAAAAGGTTACATTTGACTTTTCAACACCAAAATCTGAATTTGCAACAAGTTAATTTTGTACAAAATTGTTGAATTTTCAACTTAAAAATTGAATTATCAACAAAAAAAAAAAAAAACACAAACACAAATTGTCAAAAAAATGGTTAAATTTTTATCCAAACAAGATTTTGATTTGAATTTTCAACATAAAAGTATGAGTTTTAAATAGAAAGTAAATTTGCTGAGAAGCTACTTGAATTTTCAACAAAACAGTTGAATTTTCAACCAAAAAGGATGATTTTTAAATTAAAAAGACCAATTTAAAAAGAAGTTCAATTCTCATTCAAAAAATACTTTAGCTCAGAAGCTTATAGCTTTCATATTTTAAATTTGGAATCTTTTATAAAACAGATAAAACAATTTTAAATCAAAATTGAAATATTACAAATTTATTCTGTTTAACAGTTATTGAAAGTTATAGAAATTCCCTGACTTTTTTAAAAATTTTTGTTGGCTACACTGTTAAAAATTTATGTCAGTAACTCGACAACTGTTGAAGCGAATAATTTAAAAAAAAATTTAAATTTCTAGAATTCATATAACGCCCGGAATTTACTGATTTCATGGAATTAGTAGAGTTCATGGAATTCACAGAATTCAAAGAATCCATGGAATTGACGGTATGCGCGTAATAAAAAGAATTTACGAGATTTGAAGAATTCATGGAATTTAAGGAATTCACGAAGTGCATGGTATTTACGGAATTAATAAAATTGACGGAATTTAAAAAAATGGACGAATTTCAACAAATTGACGGAATACACAGAATTCAAGAAATTTACAGGATTCATGCAATTCACAGAATTCAATCAATTTAATGAATTCACAAAATTTATGGAATTTAAGAGAATCATGGAATTCAGGAATTTACGGAATTCGCGGCATTCAAGAAAATGAGGAATGAATTCCATGAATCCCACGAATTCCGCAAATTCCTCTAATGGCGCGAATTCCAAGAATTTCGCACATTCCATAAATTTCGTGACTTCCTTCATGTCCATAAATTCCGCGAATTCCTTGAATTTTTTTAATTTCTTAAATTTCGTGGATTCCTTCGTTTCCATGAATTCTGTAAATTTCATGAATTTCGTGAATTCCATATATTCCATGCATTTCGTCAAGTTCATAAATTCGGTAAATTCCGTGAATGCAGCAAAGTCAGATAATTCCGTGATTTCAGTGAATACCTTGAATCCCGGGATTCCACAAATTCCGTGAATTCCTTCAACTGTATAGATTTCACGCATTCCGCGTATTTCTGTAATTCCATTAATTTCGTAAATTCCGCGAATTCCAGGAATTGCGTGAATTCCATTAATTCTGTGATTTCCATAAATCAGAAGAATTCCATGAACTCCGTGAATTCCATGAACTCCATGAATTCCATGAACTCCGTGACCTTCATGAATTCCACGAAGTCCATGAATTTCGTGAATTCCATTAATTCTGTGATGTCCATAAGCCAAGTAAATTCCGTGAATTCTATAAATTTCATCAATTTCGTGTATTCCCTCAATTCCATGCAAGTCCATGAATTATGTGTATTCCATGCATTCCGCGAATTCCATGAATTCCAGGAATTGCGTGAATTCCATTAATTCTGTGAGTTTCATCAATCAGGCAAATTCCGTGAATTCCATGAATTCCGTGAAGTCCATGATTTTCGTGAATTCCATTAATTCTGTGAGGTCCATAAAACATGTGAATTCCGTGAATTCTTTATATTTTATGAATTTCGTGAATTACATAAATTCCATGCATTTCGTGAAGTCCATAAATTCGATGAATTCCGTGAATTCATCAAATTCAGTGAATTCCGCGATTGCATTAAATTCCCATTATTTCACAAACTCCGTGTAATCTTTGAATTCCTTCGATTCCATGAATTCTATACATTCCGCGAATTTCTGGAATTCCAATAATTTCGTACATTCTATGAATTCCGTGTACTGCACGAATTCTGTGTATTCCATGAATTCCGTGAATTCCTTGAATTCTGTGTATTCCAAGAATTCTGTGTATTCCATTAATTGTATGAATTCCGTGAATTCAGTGAATTTAATGAATTCAGTAAATTCCACGAACTCAGTAAATTCCACGAATTCAGTGAATTCCACGAATTCCGTGAATTCCATGAATTGTGTGAAGTCTGTAATTTCGTTAATCTCCGTGAATTCAGCAAATCCAGCGAATTTCGTGATTGCAGTGAATACCTTGCATTCCGTGACTATAGTAAATTCCTTGAATTTCGCCAATTCTGTGAATTCCTTCAATTCCATGACTTCTGTGAATTCCTTAAAATCCATGAATTCCACGCATTCCGTGAATTTATGGAATACCCGTAATTTCGTGAATTTCACGAATGCCATAAATTTCGGAAATTCCTTTAACTCCATAAATTTCGCGAATTCCTTCATTGTCGCGTATTCCGTGACTTTCGTGAATTCGCTTTATTTTCTTGAATGCCATGTATTGCGTGAATTTCATCAATTTCGTGAGGTCCTTGAATTCCATGAATTCTGCAATTCCGTGATTTCTGTAAATTTAATTAATTCCAAACATTCCATAGATTTCGTGAATTTCTTCATTTCCACGAATTCCGTGAATTTCAGGAATTTCGTGAATTTGATGAATTGTTTTGAATTCCTTGAATATCGTGAATTTTATGAATTTGGCGAATTCCTTGAACTTC
>JAWWLR010004504.1:1358-11971 GCA_035041075.1 Acraspis erinacei
ATAATTAAATTAAAAGAGAAAAAAAATAATTTTCTTGGTTAAAAATGCTTTTTTTGTTTAATTTTTTGTTGTTAAAAATTCATCTGTTTGGTTGAAAATACAATTCTTTTCTTGAATATTCAATTATTTGTATGAAAATTTAACTATTTGATTAAAAATTAATTTTGTTGATAAAAATATATATTTTTAGGTTGAAATTCGTCCTTTTTTATAGAAAAATTATCCTCTTGGTTCAAAATTTTATTTATTTTTATTTTTTTTTGTATTAAAAATTCGTTTATTAGGTTGAAAATAAATTTTTTTTTTTGAAAATACAGTTATTTGGTTAAAAATTTAACCATTTAGTTAATAATTAAATTTTTTGTTAACACTTCTTTTTGTTTGGTTGTTAAAAATTCATCTATTTGATTAAAAATTTAACTATTTGATTAAAAATTAAATTTTCTGATAAAAATATATATTTTTGGCTTAAAATTCGCCTTTTTTATAGAAAAATTATCCTCTTGCTTCAAAATTTTATTATTTTTTAAAATTAAAACTTCATTTATTAGGTTGAAAATACAATTGTTTTCTTGAAAATTCAATTATTATTTTTCGAAAATTTAACTATTTGGTTAATAATTAAATTTTTTGTTTGAAATTTGATTTTTTTAAATTAAAATTCCTCTTTTTTTCTAGAAAAGTAATCCTCTTGGTTCAAAATTTTATTTTTTATTTTTTTCTTAAATTAACAAATTAATTTATTAGGTTAAAAATATCATTGGTTTCTTGACATTTAACTATTCGGTTAATATATAAATTTTTTGTTTGAAAACTGATATTTTTTAAAATTAAAATTCCTCTTTTTTGGTAGAAAAGTAATCCTCTTGATTAAAAATCAAAATCTGTTGATAAAACTATATATTTTTGGGTTGAAATTCGTCTTTTTTGTAAAAAAATTATGCTCTTGGTTCAAGATTTTATTTATTTGTTTATTTTTATTATTAAAAATTCATTTATTATGTTAAAAATACAATTTTTATCTTGAAAATTTAACTATTTGATTAAAAAGTAAATTTTCTGATAAAAATATATATATTTGGGGTTAAAATTGGTCCTTTTTCATAGAAAAATTATCCTCTTGGTTCAAAATTGTATTATTTTTTAAAATTAACAATTCATTTATTAGGTTGAAAATTCAATGTTTTTCTTAAAAATTCAGCTATTTGGTTAAAAATTTAACTTTTTGATTAAAAATTAAATTTTCAGATAAAAATATATATTTTTGGCTCAAAATTCATATTTTTTATAGAAAAATTATCCTCTCGGTTAAAAAATGATTAAAAATTTTTTTTATTAAAAATTCATTTATTAGGTTGAAAATACAATTGTTTTCTTAAAAATTCATCTATTTGGTTAAAAATTAAATTTTTTCTTTGAAAACTGATATTTTAAAATTAAATTTCCTCTTTTTTTGTAGAATATTAATATTTTTATGAAAAAATTATTTTTCTTTTTGTTTTAAAATCATTTATGCAGTTGAAAATTGAATTATTCTATTCAAAATTCAACTACTTGATTAAAGTTAAATCTTCTGATAAAAATATATATTTTTGGGTTAAAATTCATCCTTTTTTATAGAAAAATTATCCTCTTGTTTAAATATTTTATTATTTTTATTAAAAATTGATTTATTAGGTTGAAAATACAATTATTTTCTTGAAAATTTAACTATTTGGTCAATAATTAAATTTTTTGTTTGAAAACTGATATTTTTTAAAATTAAAATTCCTCTTTTTTGGTACAAAGTAATACTCTTGGTTCAAAATTTTATTTATTTCTGTTTTCTTGTATTTAAAATTCATTTATTAGGTTGAAAATAAAAAAAAAATTCTTGAAAATTTAACTATTTGGTTGATATATAAATTTTTTGTCAAATATTCTTTTTGTTTGTTTGTTAAAAATTCATTTATTTGTTTAAAAATTAAATTTCTTTCTTAAAAAATTAACTAATTGATTAAAAATTAAATTTTCTGATAAAAATATATATTTTTGGTTTATAATTCGCACTTTTTTATAGAAAAAGTATCCTCTTGGTTCAAAATATTATTTATTTTTATTTTTTTGTATTAAAAATTTATTTATTAGGTTGAAAATAATTTTTTTTTTCTTGAAAATTCAGTTTTTTGGTTGAAAGTTTAACTATTTGGTTATAATTAAATCTTTTGTTTAAAATTCTTTTTGTTTGTTTGTTGAAAATTCATTTATTTGTTTGAAAATTCAATTTCTTTTTAAAAAAATTCACCTATTTAGTTACAAATTTAACATAATTGATTAAAAATTAGATTTTCTAAAAAAAATATATTTTTTTTTTGTTTAAAATTCGTCTTTTTTTTATAGAAAAATCATCCTTATGGTTCAAAAATTATTTTAAAAAATTGTTTTAATTAAAAATTCATTTATTGGGTTGAAAATACAATTATTTTCTTGAAAATTCAGTTATTTGGTTATTAATTGAATTTAAAGTTTGAAAATGGATATTTTTTTAAATTAAAATTCCTCTTTTTTGGTAGAAAAGTAATATTTTTAATGGAAAATTATTATTTTTTTTGGTTTTAGAATCATCTATGTAGTTGAAAATGTAATTATTTTGTTCAAAATTCAATCATTTGATTAAAAATTAATTTTGTTGATAAAAATATATATTTTTTGGTTAAAATTCGTTCCTTTTTAGAGAAAATTATCCTGTTGGTTGAACATTTTAACTTTTAATTTTTTTAAATTAAAAATGAATTTATTAGGTTGAAAATACAATTATTTTCTTGAAAATTCAGTTATTTGGCTGAGAATAAAATTTTTTGTTTGAAAACTTATATTTTTTAATTAAAATTCATCTTTCTTGGTTGAAAAGTAATATTTTTGATGGAAAATTCTTCTTCTTTTTGTTTTATAATCATCTGTGTCGTTGAAAATTTAATTATTCGGTTGAAAATTTATTTGCTTTCTTAAAAATGCAGCTATTTGATTGAAAATTTAACTATTTGATTAAAAATTAATTCTGTTGATAAAAATATATATTTTTTGATCAAAATTCATCTTTTTTATAAAAAAATTATCCTCTTGGTCGAAAATTGGTTGTTTTTGTTTTTTTTTTATTAAAAATTAATTTATTAGGTTGACAATAACATTATTTTCTTGAAAATTCTATTTCTTTCTTAAAAATTCAGCTATTTGTTTGAAAGTTTAAATATTTGATTAAAAGTTAATTCTGTTGATAAATATATATATATATATATATATATATATATATTTGGGTTGAAATTCGTCCTTTTTTAAAGAAAAATTATCCTCTTGGTTCAAAATTTTATTTATTTATTAAAAATTAATTTATTAGGTTAAAATAACAATTTTTTTTGTTGAAAATTCAGTTATTTGGTTGAAAATTGAACTATTTGGTTAATAATTAAATTTTTCGTTTGAAACTGATATTTTTAAATTAAAATTCCTCTTTTTTTCGTAGAAAAGTAATATTTTTTATGAAAAATTATTATTTTTTTGTTTGTTTTAAAATCATCTATGTAGTTTGAAACTTTAATTATTTGATTAAAAATTCAACTGTATGATTAAAAATGAGATTTTCTGATAAAAATATATATTTTTGGCTCAAAATATTTGTTTGGAAATTTAACCATTTGGTTAATAATTAAATTTTTTGTTAAAAATTCATCTATTTGGTTAAAAATGTAACTATTTGATTAAAAATTAGATTTTCTGATATAAATATATATTTTTGGGTTAAAATTCGCCTCTTTATAAAAAAAATTATCCTCTTGATTCAAAATTTTTTGTTTTTGTCTTCTTTTTTTTTAAATTAATTTGTTAGGTTGAAAATACAATTGTTTTCTTGAAAAAACAATTTTTTTCTGGATAATTCAGTTATTTGATTAATAATAAAATTTTTTGTTTGAAAAATTATATTTTTTTAAATTAAAATTCCCCTTTTTTGGTAGAAAAGTAATCATCTTGATTAAAAAATCTGCTTTGTATTTTATAATAATCTATGTAGTTGAAAATTTCATTATTTTGTTCAAAGTTCAACTATTTGACTAAAAATTAAATCTGTTGAAAAACATATATGTTTTTGAGTAAAAATTCGTCTTTTTTATAGAAAAATTATTCTCTTGGTTCAAAATTTTATTTATTTATTTTTATTATTAAAAATTCATTTATTAGTTTGAAAATACAATTGTTTTCTTGATAATTCAGCTATTTGGTTAAAAGTAGAACTATTTGATTAAAAATTAGAATTTCTGATAAAAATATATATTTTTGGGTTAAAATTCATCCTTTTTTATAGAAAAATTATCCTCTTGGTTAAAAATTTTATTATTTTTATTAAAAATTGATTTATTAGGTTGAAAATACAATTTTTCCTTGACAATTCTATTATTTGTTTGAAAACTGATAATTTTAAATTAAAATTCCTCTTTTTTTGGTAGAAAAGTAGTATTTTATGGATAATTATTCTTTTTTTGTTTGTTTTAGAATCATCTATGTAGTTGAAAATTTAATTGTTCTGTTCAAAATTCAATTATTTGATTAAAAATTAAATTTTCTGATAAAAATATATATTTTTGCGTTAAAATTCCTCCTTTTTATAGAAAAATTATACTCTTGAATCAAAATTGAATTTTTTTATTTATTTTTTTTTATTAAGAATTCATTTCTTAGGTTGAAAATACAATTGTTTCTTCAAAATTTAATTATTGTGTTGAAAATTCAACTCTGATTAAAAATTATATTTTCTGATTAAATAATATATTATATATATTTCTTAATATTCCTGAAAATTTTTTAAAACTTTTAAACAAATTGTATATTTTTGGTGATTTCGAAAGAAAATTTTGAAGCTTTTAAAGGAATGCGAAAAGTCTCAAAATAAACTAAGAATTTCGTACAATTCCTGTGAAAATTTAAAATGATTTTTTTTATTTCTAAAAATTAATTTGACAATAGATTTGTACAATTTACAATTAAAAAAAAAAAGAATTAAAATTTGTCAAAAAATAATGCGGCAGATTGAAGACAACTTTTTTTTTTATTATTCAGGATTTTTCGAAATAAAAGTTTCAAGCTTTTCAAAAAGTTTAAAAGATTTCAAAATAAAATAAGAATTCGGTACAGTTCTGTGTAAATTAAAATTTATTTTTTTATTTTTTCAAACTAATTTGAAAAGAATATATCCAACAAAAAAAGTTAAACATTCTTTTTTTTAATCCAAATTCAACTTTGTAGTTGAAAAATCATTTTTTTTTTGGTTAAAAATTGAACTATTTTGTTAAAAAATTAACTATTTGATTAAAAAATGATATTTTTTAGATTAAAATTCGCTTTTTTGGTAGAAAATTAATTTTGATTAGTTAAAAAAATTATTCTTTTTTATCAAAAAATCAAATTTTTTTCTTGCAAATTCATCACTTTGGTTGAAAAATGATATTTTTTATCTAAAATTTCTCTTTTTTCGATAGAAAAGTAATCTTTTTAGTGAAACATTCTTTTTTTAACTCCAAATTCAACTATGTAGTTGAAAAATCAATTTTTTTTGTTAAAAATTGAACTATTTTGTTAAAAAATTATCTTTTTGTTTAAAAAATTATATTTTTTTTATTAAAGTTCGTCTTTTTTGTAGAACAGTAACATTCTTAGTTAAGAATTCTTCTTTTTGGTTCGAAATTCAACAATGTGGTTGAAAAATAGTTAATTTCCAAAACTGTCAAAAAATAATGTGAAAGCTTTTTTTAAGGCATTTTTAAAAAAATTTTCAGCAATTTAATAATTAATAATTTTAATTAATAATTTTTAAAGTAATTTAAGGGTTTCAATTTTTTTCAATAGTAAAAAAAGTTTTCTTGATATTCTTGGAAAAATTAAAAAAAAATTTTAACAAAATTTATAATTTTGAAGATTTAGAAATAAAATACGAATTTTGTACAATTCGTGTAAAAATTTAAATAATTTTATTTAAAAAAATTAATTTTAAGAAAGTATATATTTTTTAAAATTTTAAATTGTAAAAAAAAAATTGTGGTAGATTATAGACAACTTTTTTTATTCTTCAAGATTAAAAAAAATGGTATAACATTTTTTAGAAAGCAGCTTAAGGGTTTTAAACGTTTTTTTTTTTAATAATAAAAAAAGGTTTCTTGATATTCCGAGAGAAATTTTTAAATTATTTATTTATTTAACAACAACAAAATTATTAATTTAAAGAATTTATTACAACATTTTTGAAATTATTTATCAATGAGAATTGAATAATTATTAATTTGAAACTACAAAAATTAAAGTAATTTAGCCTTTAAATTTAAAAAGAAAAAGAAGTTAAAAAAAATAATTCTTGAAGTACTATGTTTCTCGAACAAATTAATTAGATTAATTTTCTACCAAAAAAAAATGAATTTTTAACACAATAGTTAAATTTTTTTTACAAAAATAGTTCGATTTTCAACCAAAAGTATGTATTTTCAAGCCAGAGGATTAATTTTAAACCAAAAAGTTTAATTTTTAACTAAAAACGATTAATTTTTTTTTACCAACTATTTCAATTATTTTGTCAAAAAATCGTCTTTTTCATAGAAAATTAATTTAAATTAAAAATTAAAAAAGACAATTTTTAATTAAAACTTAAAATTAAATTTTGTTAAGTTCAATTCGACTGTTTTTTTATTTTTAATTAAAATTGTTTTTGCGCTTAATATCAACAAAATAATTAAATTTTCAATAAAAAAAAGATTTTACAGTCAAGAAAAAAAACAAATTTAACCAGATTGTGGAATTTTTAACAATAAAGTTTTGTTTTTTGTTTTATAGTTAAATTTTTCAAACAAGAAACTGGAATTCTGTACAAAAATATAATTTCCACGCAAATAATTACATTTTTCGAACAAAAATAATCAATTAAATAAATGAATTTTTAACAAATAAGGTTACATTTTTAAACAAGTTCATATTTCAGCCAAAAAATATTTTAACGCTAAAAAAGAAAATGAACAAAAAATTATTTTTTAGTCTGAAAATGTAAGTTTTCAAGAAAAAAGTTGATTTACAACAAAACCGTTTAATTTTTTTTTTTAAAGAAGAATTTTATACCCGAGACTCGTTACATTTTCAATAAAGAAATTAATTTTCCAAAAAAAAACCGAATTATGAAAAAAAAATAGTCAAATTTTAATGCATAAATAATTGATCAGTTTCCAAAAAACAATTATTTTTTCAGTTTTTAATATTTATAGCTTAAAATTGCTTAAAATCATTTAATTTTGAAAAATTTTAAATTAAATAGATTTTGCAGATTTGTATTTAGTTAAAAAAATTTTAATTGAAAAGGCTCTCACTAATGAGCTAAATTTTCTACCAAAATGGTTGAATTTCTATATAAAACAAAAATTGAAAGTTGCACCCGAAAATAAAAATTTTCAACCAAATAGTTAGTTTTTACAATTTTCAAGAAATATTTTTTTAACGAAATACATGAATGTTTAAACAATTTTAGTGAAAAAATGTTTTATAACAGAAAAAATGTTGAAAAAATATTTTAATTTCTAACAAAAAAAAAAGAATAAGATTTTTCAACCAAGAAGATTTATTTTTTGATTTAACAATTTAAAAATATTGAAGTTCGGTTAAAGCGTTCGAATTTTGAACCAAATTGTTGAATTTTAAAAAAGAAAAATTTTCAAACCAAAAATGGAATAGGTACATTTTACTTTCTATAGTTAAAAAAAGAGAAGTAATTTTTAAAAAATATTTAAATCTTTAACATTTTCGTAAAATTCGGATAATGCGTTCGAATTTTTAACGAAATTGTTAAATTATAAATCCAAAAAATGAGTTTTTAACAAAAAAATGTGCATTTTCAATCAAACCGTTAAATTTTCGAACCAAATATAATTTTCAAACTAAAAAGACGAATTAAAAAAAAAGAATTAAATTCCAAACTAAAAAAGAACAATAATAATATAGTTAAATTTTCAAAAAAATTCGATTTGAATGACTAAATTATTTTTTAAACTTTACAATTTAAATCCTTACAATTTTAGTGAAAAATTTGTTACAACAATACAGAAGAACAAATTTTTTTTTATAAAAAATAGTTTAATTTCTAACAAAAAAAAATGGAGATTTTTCAACCAAGAAGATTAATTTTTTATTTAAAAATAGTGAAATTCGAATAAAACCCTGAAAAAAGAAAAATTAAAAAAAATGGAATAGTTAAATTCTTAACAAAGTTTGAGAAATTTCCAATAAAAAGTTGAATTTTTGAAAAAGCAGTTAAATTTTCTACTTAAATTTTTGAATTTTCAACAAAAAAAAGTGCATTTTTAATCAAAAAGTTAAATTTTTTAACCCAAAAATATGAATTTAAAAAAAGTCGAATTTTTAACAAAAAACTTGAATTTTCATCCTTAAAAAACGAATTGAATTTCAAACAAAAAAAAAAGAAAAAGTTTAGTTTCCAACCAACAATTAAATAGTTACATTTTCAGTAAAAAAATAATTTTCAACAAAACAAACGCAATTTCGAAAAAAATAGTTAAATTTTAATAAATAAAATAAATGTTATCAGTTTAAAATTCTTTAATTTAGAGCATTGGAAATTATAATGTGGATTTATATTTTTGGATAAATAAAAAAAAATAAATAAAAAAATGTTCTAAATCTGCATTTTATTTGAAAAAAATTTTATTGAAAAGTGTTACAATTTTGAAACAAGAACATTAATTTTCTACCAAAAAAGTAGAATTTTTAAAAAAATAGTTAAATTTTCAACTAAAAAAAATACAAATTTATAACAACAAAAAATTTTGTTGATGTTTAATTTCTAACTAAAAAAAAGGAGTTGTTTACCAAAAAGACGAATTTTTAAGAAAATAGTTAGTTTTTAACCAAAATAAATTTCAAACTAAAAATACGGATTTTGAGTCAAAAAATATAAATTTTCAAAAAAAAAAAACTTCTCTACCAATACAGACGAATTTTAACCAAATAGTTGAATTTTCACCATGAAAAGACGATTGAAAAAAAAGGATTGAATTTAAAAACTTACACAAAAACTAAAAAGGTGAATTTCAAATTAACAATTAAATCGATAAAATAAAAATAAATAATAATACGTATAATAATAAAAATAAATAAAATGGAAGTAATTAATTAAGTTAAATAAATTTTGCAGATCTGCATTTTATTAAAAATTTTTGAATTGAAAACGTGTTCGAACTTTTTCACTGGGATTTTTTTTCTTCGATTTGAATTATTGAATTATTTTTCAAACAATTCTATTTTTTTTTTGTATAAATAGGGCTCTCACTGAATAGCTAAATTTTCTTCCAAAATGGTTGAATTTTTAACGAAACAGTTACATTTTTAAGTCAAAAAAAATTTTTAAAAAGATTGTTGAATTTTCAACTAAAAAATACAAACTTATAACAAAATAGTTGAATTTTTTACCAAATTAATGAATTGTTAAACCAGAAACACAAATTTTGAACCGGAAAATAAAAATATTCAACAAAATAATTACTTTCTACTTTTTAACCAAGTAGTTGAATTTTCAGAAAAGAAATAATATTCAAATAAAAAATGGAGTATATACATTTTCGAAGATAAATGGAATCTTTGCAATTTTAGTGAAATCATTTTTACGAAAAAAAAACATGTTGAAGTTTAATTTCTGCCCAAAAAAAGGAGATTTTTCAACCAAGATGATCAATTTTTAAATTACAACTGGTGAAATTCGAATATAGCGTTCGAATTTTTAACCAAATTGTTCAATTATAAAAATAAAAAAGAAAACGAATTTTGAAAGCAAATATTTGAATTTTCACCCTGAAAAGACGAATTTAAAAAAAATTAAATTTCAAACCAAAAAAGTTGAATTTCCAACTAATAATTAAATCTTTATGTTTTCAGTGAAAAAATTAATTTTCAGCAAACAAAACACAGCGAATTTTCAAAAGAAAAGTTAAATTTTAATAAACAAATAATTGATCAGATTACAAAAATTAATTTTTCAGTTTTTTAATATTTTTGGAATTAATGGGACTATTGAAAAATTCCGAAAAATAAAATTACTGAAAGAAATTTAATTTTTTAAATTTGTTTTTAATGTTTTTTTTAATAACAATATTTTGAAATAAAATAATTCTGGGTGACGAAGTTTTCTTAAAGTGCATTGTATTTTTTTAAAAAATTAGAAAGTGTTCGAAAAAATCGAATTTCAAATTTATATATATTCTTCTAAAAATCGGTTTTTATTTTAAATTCCAACAATGATTTCCGAAAATTTAAACATTAAAGATAATTTTTAAAAAATACGTTATTTTATTTGTGGTAAAAAAATATTTATAAAAAATTGTAATTGTTTAAATGTTGCAATTTTATAATTCGGATATTTTTTATAATTCGAGAATTTTATTGTTCGGGAATTTTCCAATTCGGTAATATTATTTTTTTCGCAATTCGCGAATCATAAAATTGCCGAAGAATTAAAAAACCGAACTGGAAAATTCCCGGATAATAAAATTTTCGAATTGGAAAATTCTCAAATTTAAACAATTACATTTTTTTTATAGATT